>JBBPKO010000474.1:1568-20650 GCA_038089295.1 Xerocomus amazonicus
GAATGGCATTCCGCCAGAATCTGAGGGCAAAGTTCGTCCAGAATGAACACTCGTCCTTTCATATCGATGTACAGAGAGGAAGCTTCATCCTTGTCAAATCCAAGAGGAGTTTTGTCCGGCAGACATTCACGAATGCGATCTGTGAGAGCTGAATGGATGTTGACAATGGGTTGGCTGAAACGAGTAGTGTGGAGGACGGTGATTCCCTTATTGCGATCATCTTCTGCGTCCCCGTGATCGGGACGTCGGGATAAAGCGTCAGCTCATCCATTGCTGGAGTCTTGTTTGTAGATGATCTTGTAATTGTATTCAAGTAAGAACTCATGCCACCAGGCTTGTTGTTACGCTTGGTCCGGGTAGGAACGAGCGTAGCCCTTGCTAAGGGTTCGGGGTTCTGGCCTTCAAGCTGAAGGTATCGTTGTCTCGCAAGCCGGAGGTGTTGGATCTGGATCTGGGCCTTCAAGCAGAAGGTATCGGTGAAGTAGAACATCCAAGAGGCTTCACAGAGTAAGCGTTGGGGAAACCAATGGATCTATTGACTGCTAGGTCGCAAGATACAAGGGAGAAACTACTTAGAGAATTGGTATACTCAGTCACTAGTCTAAATAGGTTTCCCGTCGGCGCACGGACCAAGCTATACCCTACTGCGGAATGACTCATAGTGAGTCATGTCGAGTCATAACTATCGTATCGTGGTAACCATCAGAGAAGGGAAGAAGAAGGAACACGAGGCAAAGGAATAGCTAATGCCTAGAATGGAAATAGCGTCCGGATCATGGGATAAATGTACAAGGTCATGGAAGCGTTATCATATGGTCAAGAAAAGGAATATCTGGGAAAGATAATCGGGTATAGGGGTAAGAAAAGAAGAAAACGTAACACTTGTCAGGCCGAGAGGTCTTGCGGTTTGCGCCAGAACTCGAGGGCTTTGTGATCCATCCAGATCTCAAAGTCAGATCGGTCAATGAGATGATGCTGCCATTCTTTCAGGGCACGAATGATGGCGAGTAGCTCTTTATCATAGATGGGATAGTTCTTTTCTGTGGAGTCAAGGGAATGGGAGTAAAAGGAGGCTGGTCTCCAGTTACCATTGGGTTGTCTGTAGGATAGGACTGCTCTGGTGGCAACATCTGAAGCGTCGCATTCTACCTGGACCAGTTTGTCTCTGTCCGGATATACGAGGAAGGGGGCTTGTGAAACTATACCCTTGAGTTGGTTGAATGCTTCTTGTTGCCAGACTGTCCAGGTAAAGGGTACGTCTTTCAGAGTTAGATCATTTAGTGGCCTAGCCATGGTTGCGAAGTCCTGTATGAACTTCCAGTAGTAGTTTGCGAGACCTAGAAATCCATGCAATTGCTTTAATGTCTTGGGCATGGGCCAATTGGCAATGCCTTCTGTTTTACTTTTCTGCATCTCTACCCCTTCGTTTGAAACTACCATTCCTAGGTAGTCTACCTTAGACTGATTGAAATGACATTTGCTGGGCTTGAGATACAAATTGTTTTCTTGTAATCACTTCAACACTTCGCCTACTATCTCCATGTGTTCTTCTTCTGACTTGTTTTTCGTGAAGATCATGATATCGTCAATGTAGATTACCACCACTGCATACATGTCGGAGAAGATATCATTGACCATGTTCTAGAACGTTCCTGGCGAGTTGCACATGCCAAAGTACATGACGACAGGCTCGTATGAACCGATTGGTGTAGTGAACACTCCTTTCTATTCATCTCCTTCCTTAATGCATACATTGTTGTATCCCCAACAGAGATCTAACATGGTGAATCTATCAGCACCTTTCAACTGATCAATCAATGTGGAAATGAGGGGTAGTGGATAGTTGTTCTTGATGGTGCCTTTGTTTAGATATTGATAATCGATGACCATTCACTTTCCGCCATCTTTCTTGGGTATGAAGAAGACCAGTGAGGTTTGTGGAGATTTGGACGGCTGAATGTACCCTTTCTTTACCTCTTTGTCAATGAAGGTCCGAACTTCATCCATCTCGGCGTCCGAGAGAGGAATTATTCATCCTTTCTTTGGTACAAAGTCTGCCTCCAAGTCTATGGCATGGTTCCATGGTTTTCGAGTGGGCATTCTCTCTGATTCTCCCTATGAGAAGACATTGAGATATTTCCAGAACTGGCTCAGGACCTGCTTCTTGAGATCTGCCTCTTCTTTCTTACTCATTTGACGGACTTGAACTTTGGGCTGAGCTCGGCAATGTTTGGAACATCGGGAGAAGGACAGTTGCTTATTAACCCAATCAATATCTGGGTTGTGCCTCTTTAGCCAATCATAGCCTATTATCATATCTTGTTGTCCTAGAGATGACAGGAAGGCTTCAATGGCTTCAGTGTGCTTGTTGCCATTCACCTCTTCAACTACTATGGTGATATAGGCCTTTTCGGTTACCTTCCCAATTAGCTATTCAGTTCCATTGGCATTGAGGACTGGCACTGCCTTATCGAGTTTCACTATCTGTAAATTATGCTTCTTTGTAAAGTTATGGTCAATAAACGTATGCGTTGCTCCTGAATCGAGCAGTGCTTCTACTAAACCTATCTTGGTCTATCTGGCTTGATCATTATGCATGACATACCCGTAGAGGGTTGGCATCAACTGAAATTCTGGTTCTTGATTGGTGATGACAGTTCTCATTGTTACTTGGTTTTCGAGGGTTTTATAAATACTAGAAGAATTAGTAACATTACCAATGTTCTGAGGCTTTCCTTTTGGTGGGGAATTAAGCATGACTTTATTGTCGGTCACCACGCTCTTTCAAGACGCCCCTTCGACGAATGAAATTTCTGCAGAAAAAGGTACACGATAATCAGAAACTGGCATGGTACTACAAATGTTCGAAGGTGGCTCTGGGGATACTAGGGAGACTATGTCATGTTCGGATAACGAAGGATACATCCTACGGATGTTGGCCTTCTTCTCTTCTACTGGAGTGGGAACAAAAACTTTAGAAACTAAAAAGGAGTCCACTTCATGAAGATCATGGGTCGGAGAAACAGTACATGTACAGGTACAACAATGCAGTTGATCAAAAGAAGAAATCATACTATTTACAACAGGAACTTTGTCCGACCTGCTCACACCTCGAATATGAGAGGTCTTTACTCTTTTAAAGACTCATCCTTGGGGTTTTTCTTTTCTTTTTCGTATTTGGCATCCTCCCGAACATATCTTGTGGAATCTGTGGCTTCTTCCTCTTCTAGGATTTCGAATTGAGATCTGATGACTCTGGCTTTGACAATCTTTCCCGTTTTGCAATCCTTGATGAAATGCCCACTCCTTGACCAGACACGGGCGCTTTGATACGCTCCGGTCATGATCGTCGTCGAGTCTGGTGAAATGTCCGCCGCATGCGCCGCATAATCGTGTGCTTTGAACCCGGCCACTTTCTTGCGACTCTTTGCATCCAACACGATCACTCGGCCATCGCCCGTCCCAGCCACAATCCATTGGCCATCTTGCGAGACCGCAATGCCGCGAACAGTATCCCCCACGTCGACTGGTGTCCCCACCTCACTACCATCTTTCACAACCCAACATCGAATCTTGTTGTCCTCCCCACCGCCCACGATGCGTTCGCCATCAACAAGAAACGCAATTGCACGTATCTTGTATTCGCAACTGATTTTGACCAGTTTCTGTTCGACGACACTCAGGTTTGTCTTTATCTAACTTCGATGCTCCGCTTGTCTCGCTTACCGTTGACGCATCTTCCTTTTTCATCGCATCGCTTTGCTGACTGTTCCTTGAAGTTGGTCTCCCTGATTTTTCTCTCCTTGTCAATGTCTCCGTGTCATTTTTCTTTGGCATACTCACTTTTATTTTCCCACCAGAACATGCTCATCTGGGTACTGGGGTAGTAAAAGGAAGAGTGTCCTCACGAACTCCGCCTGATACGCCACGTTCTTATTTCCCCTACAATCGCATCGTGTTCTGGCTGTGCACCCTTATCAATGCCATCGCGAGAAATACGAGATCAAAATATCGAGCATCTATCATCAATCCCGATGGTGCCAGGAAGCTGCGAGCCTGCATGATGAGGTTGTCCTGACACCGTCGTGGTAGTGGTAGCAAGGGAGGAGGTGTCTGCGTTCGCCATTTTGCTTGGTCTTTTTTTCTTTTCACATATGCCCAACGGAAGCCACGCTGAAGGTGTTGATGGGTTCGATGGGCAGACAGTCGATTGCAGTATGACATCAACGAAATGGACAGTTCACGTCGAGTTCAGATGGGGCCGAGTGCAATCAGGCTTGGGACATGATCAACGCTCTAGATCTGACACACTTACAAGGTATTGACCCATATCCTGCCACTACAAGTGAATCGTTTATAGAGCATTGACGGTGTACATGTGCGCCGGGGAAATGAAATGAAATGAAATATGACCACTGCACGGCATCACACTCACACCCTCATCCTAATACGGCTAGCCCAATCGTCAACATCAAAAAGTAACATCTGAGGGAACTTGTCTACTGTGGCTGACCCACGGGAAGACAGTCATAATCCAAAAAATCAACTCGGACGGGGTGACCATTCCGGTTATTACAGACGAGCAGGCGCAGAATAAGACGCTCCCCATGTCGATTGACCGAGTTGAAATTGATCTTGGTGTATCTACCCGCCGGGCCTGCAAAAAATGACTGTCGAACGCATTGCGCCATCGATCCACCATGTGTGTGGAGGGGAGACAGGCAGCGAGTACTCACTAGCACTCGGCAGTCAGAACGTGGGGATACGTTCCCAAATGTATGTTTTGGTACCCTGCGGCCGAACGCGATGACCTAGAGAAAAGTGGGATCACCGCCCATCGCAGCATACTGTGGTGTTGGTAGAGAAATGCTCCGACATTTTTGAGACGTTTGATGATAGCCCGCAAGGAATGCATGGCGCCAGATTCTGGTTCAGGGGGAAGCGCTTCTACAAAGCGCACTGGGGAAGCATTAGCTCATTCAAAGCGAACAAGGCTACAGATCCTCCATTAAAACTGCTGGAAGACACTTGTGCGAGGTGTGATTGTGAGCTCGGGGATGCCCTCCCCCTGAGTCAGACCACACTACAGTGGGATCATGGGCATCGTACACAGAGGCGACTCTATCATGCACGAGTGCAGGAAATTTTGATAGAAGCAACATCGAGTGACTTGGCGGGTACGCCAACACACTCAGGGTTATCTGCAAACAAATGATATTACATTCCACTTGCGCTGCTTGAGTGTCTATCGCAAGGAGGCCGAAACGAAGGGCACATTTTGACTCGCTTCCGCCTGTGTTCAAGCCCTGAGTCCGGCCCTCATAAATGCTTTCAAGGGCTCAAGGCTTGGGCTCACATCGCACAGCTCGTACATCGATGGACCTGTCTGGTAGTTTGGGGAGGATGCTGCTGGGTTCAACAACCTTGCAGCGAATCATTTGACCAGAATCCGAAGTGGGCATATGGAGTGTTGGATACCTTATCCTCACCTCACGAAAGTTTGCAGAGGTGCCGAAAGAATTGTTGGATAACGACGATCAGTGCAGGGGAAGCCTTGGACATCATTCGGGAATATTCTGGAAGCCCACCGTGGCTAATGGCGGGAACACTGAGGGATCTGGCGGAAACAGAACTTGACCACAATCTATTGGGCAACTACGAGAGGCAAAGACAAAAAGCGACCATGCTACATCTAGCGAGTAGTGCACGTGACGTGTACGCCAATGGGCTTACATATTCAGGTATGCCATTCCTTCTTGGCTTTTATTCAGGTATGCCCTTTGGGAAGCTTCGAAATTTTCTAGACTCTACTTGAATCAAATTCTACTGTACATCTGCGTAGTGTTTGACGTACTTGCGTACTTGCATGTTTCGTGCCCGGGGATTTTATGGGGTCAGGGTATTTTGAAGGCTCATATAATCACTGGCGCAGAGTCCAGAGTCCGAAGACCAGAACCACATCGTCATCGCTGACTTCTCCCAAGCCCCCCTGAACTGCTGAGTGTGCAGGAAAGGTATCAAGCAAATGTCTTCTATCAAGACTCGACGTTTGAGCTCGATTTTTTTTTTGTCACGCACTTCTCTCTGAGGAGTCCAAGTGCATACATTCCGGGGAAACGAAGCTACGAGAGAAAACATATTTTTTTCAACGATTTGTCAAACTCAAGAACATTGTTTAAGAACACAGACTATCCAACAATTCGAAACTGTAACAACCACTACACTGAACACATTCGCAAAACAATAAAAAAGTGACACTGCAGAGACGAACTGAGGAATGTTCGAATGGTCACGTCGACGAGGAAACTCACGTTTATCAAGGCATGGGACCAAACGGCTATTCAATCCATTCGTTCATGCGAACAAGTGGATGTCTAGTGCGCCTCACCGGTGGGAAAAGGGGGCGGCGGGGAACCAGAAGGTGGTGGGAGACCAGTAGCCCCCGTCGGCGGGGGACCGATGGGTGTGCCCGGGGGAGGAGGGGGCCCGCCTTTCCCAGCGCCGTCACGGACAGCGATGTCTGGGATGATGAGAGCGGCGGTAAAGCCCACGAAGACGAGCGTGAGGAGGGATGTGGCGATACGCATGATGAATGGGCGATGAAAAGAAGACTAGCTGAGTTGAGAAGCGGATGGAAACGATGTGGTTCTGGACGATGTGGGTACGCACCGTCGTACTCGTCCTTTTTATACGCTGAAAGGTGCAGACAGATCAAATGTATATGAAACTCGTGCCCAATGATCCGCATGTCATCTAGATGCGCAGTACAGAATTCCTGCCGGGGTTGCAAGCGTGACAACCGCAACCGCTGTGGACTGATGATGGCCATGTGGTCGAAATATCACATTGCAAGACCACATTGTATCTGCTGGAAATCTTTTATACCGCACTGGATGAACAAGGGAATGTATGAAAAAAAAATGCGTACTTTTCTTCGACCCCCATTGAAAGATCAAAGGACTCAAGTCAGTGAGAATGTCGGATAAAAACAATCTTGAGCTTGAAACATGTCTGATACTTTTACTTCCGGAGTTCGCGATCTTCGCTGGACCCCCCTGCGAGCTGCGGACTGCGGGCTGCGCTGTTTCGACTAGGGATGCCACTACTAGACAAGACGCGTGAAACGTGATATCATGGAACACGTTCGTCCTGTGACGGTTAGCACACACCGACTCGGAAAGTGTTCACCCTGCCTTCACCGATACTGATCGTCAATCGCTTTGAAAAGACGACACCAGCCCTCTGCTTTAGCGAGTACGGCACGCTCAAGACGCTGACATGCATCTTTGAGCCCGTTTTCGTGTCGATGGTCAATTTTGCCTCACTCACCATTTCTGCATCCTCCATTCGTGTCATGTTGCTCTGCTCACTGTTCCCCACGATGGTCCACCTAATTTTCTCTTTTCGTCGATGTTTCCTTCGCATACTCACTATGTCATGGCCACTGGGACACGCCTGCCTGGGTACTGAAGTGGTAGAAAGAAGATTATCCTGAAGAACTCCACCTGGCGTGCACGATCTTATCCTGCGCAAAAGCTTCATATTCTGGCTGTGCACCATGATCAATCCCATCGCGGAGGTTTACCAAGCGAGGGCCGAATCTCGAGCATCCGCCCTCAGTCCGAGTGGCGCCAGGAAGCTGCACGCACGCGTGATGTACACTACCGACATCGTCTCAGCGAGATTGCCGTGTTGGTGGTGAGCAGGGGGGTGTCTACGCCTACCATTTCTGAGAAGACATCATCAGCCTACCTCCTCGTCCATCAGAACCGTAGGGGAACGCCTCAACTTTGAATTGATTAATTCGCGGGCAGCACGAAGAGAAACAAAAAAGTGGTGATTTCATGCACTTTTAGGAGCCCATGTGAGCAAGCAGTCATGCTACTTCTGAATGAAATTGGATCAACAATACCAACACAATGGTGGTGTATGATCATGATCATGGATATCCCAGACGGTTGTTTCCGGTGCCAATTGTGGATTCCATTGGCTAATCAAGGCCATCAGTGTCAGTATGGGTGACCCCTAGTAGGACTAGACCCGACGCCAACAAAAGGGCCCCACCCGCCCTATAGGTTATGAACTCGAACTGACCGCTGTCCTCGACGAGCCACATACAGAATATATTGATCTCCAAGTGCAGAGAGGATTCATGTTTGAGCCGTCGTACAAGCGCAAAAACACATCAATTAACCCTGTAATTACACACGATGCCATCAAGAAAATATCTTTTTCCCCGAAGCCTATGAAGGGCGTCCGTTGAGACTTGAACCATGGGGCGATGGGTCGTTGGAGCGGTCAACCAGCTCCATCTGATCTGTCAGTCAAACCTGGGTGAAAACACAAAAGAAGACGTCCTACCTCGGATCGGTCATACTCCCTCTCGTGTTCTCGATACCTCCCATTTATACTGTCATACGTGTGCCCATTTATTGGAACAGACGGATGAGGGGCAGGAGGTGGATACGTATATGACGTCATTGGCATCGAGGAAGACGTGCCAGTTGGGGATGGGCCAATGAGATGCATCAATGACGGTGTGGCGGGTACGGTAATACTAATAGCGTCCAGAAGAAGGCTAGACGCAACAAGGAAGAAGCAAAGGATGTGGTCTGAAAACGCCTTAAACGTCTGATGTGAAGCGAACATACTTGTTCTCAGCTTGCAGTTTCCGTATGCGAGCGTTTGCGTGATCTAGGTCGCGTTGATATTTGTCGTGTTCCTGATTATAACACAAGCAGCGTGAAGAGGCATCGTCTGGATGAAAAGCTAACGAGTCGACGTACCGCATTGACCTGATCGAACTTTTCACGAAGAGCTTGGAACCTGCAGGATTCCATAATAAGCCTGGTAGAAATGGGTTGATTGAGACGAGCAGTACTTTTCCTTGTATCGTGAACCAGTACGTGGAGGTGGCGGGGCGGGAGCCTGGACGAGGTCGATTTCGAGAATGAACCAAGAATGTTGGGAGCGTACCTTGAACGTCCTCGTATTTTCCTCGGTAGGGTTGAGGGGTAGCTTCGAAGTGATTGACCTGGCATCCATCTGTGAGTTGTGTTTCTGTCGCTCGTGTGACTGCGCGAGGTTTGGGGACGGTAATGCAGTATCTCAATAAATTCAATGAGAATGGATGCGATCCTTTTCTTCAGTCGGCGTCAGAAGGGCTGATGCCGTATCGTGTTGTCTCCAACAAGTGGACTAGTAAATGGATGGAAGAATCCTCGCAAGCTTGGTCAAGCCGAACTCTGACGTGACATCGTATCCCACCAACATGTCTCTCATCACCGAACCCTTTTGTTTGAATAAAAGTGCGTCACTTTTTCTAGAAATTCTCCACAAACACCCAGCTGACTGTTACGTGACTTAGGTCTAAGTCTAGCAGCAACATAGCCTGTGTCGCCTTCCTTCGCAATCATAGGGAACAACTGTCCTCGTTCCATCGATCCTAGTTGTCGAATCCAAACCGATAATGCACGACCCGCATCAACCAACGGTGTCTGTCAACGTTTTCTACCATCGTTTCAAACGGCATGGAGTACGGGTGGGAACGCCGAGCAGTTCCCGTGTTTCCAATGTGAGCGCCTGTCATACGGAATTGTCGGATGTGAGCCCATGATGAAATATACGACGAGGTATGAACCTGGATCAACGCGCTCAGAGAATATCATCTGACTGTCGTTCTATTAGTTCCCATTGTCTCTGGGGTGTCATGCTGGTTTATTGACGACATGGACACTTGAGACAGAAACTTTTCTTTCACCACACTGGTAGCAAGAAAATAATCGCATTAACAATCATTTTTTCGTGTGTCGCGAAACTGAAGACGCTCCACACTTCTATGACATGCGGAAAGTACCAGCATTCGCTTCCATTGTTCCCAAGGTTCGTGCACGATCGCCTAGCCAGCTGCGCGTTTGTCTGAATGCATTTTCCGTCATGGACTCAGCCTGTCTGTGGTCATCCTCAGTAACAGCCACATGTGGCAAACATATTCCTTGTTGACAGTTATTTGTACTGCACTCTAATTGATGCCGTTTCTTAGTTGCATCTCGACCTTGCTCGACAACAGCCTTCATGTTGAACTCACTGAAAAAGATGTTGGGTATTCAGACAACCGAACGCACAAGAAAACCCGCCGAGGCTCTCTTGTTCTCGGGATCGGGTGAGTTTGGATGTTCGTCCCGATGGCAATTGCACCAAGACGCCGCATCCCAGCGTACTTTAGCAATCGTGTCCCAAAGGTTCTCACGGAAAAATGGGGTAGGTTTTCAGCGTCGTAGGAGATGAGCTGATCTGGGCCAATACAGACGAAGTTGCACATGGCGGGGAAATCTCCTCGGGAGCAACCCTGGATGCGCGAGCCCGGTATTTTTTCGCAATGCACCCATCAGATCCTTGGGTAACAAAGTTGTTCGCAAAGTCTGTTGTGGTGCGCGTTATGTTATGGTGGCGGACTTGAGGTGTAGTTGAATGTATGCGCTGATACCTGGTTTCGTTTCCCGTATTATAGGTGGTTCACGCAGGATGGATCGTGCACTGCATCGAAGAAAGCTTTCTGATGCCAATCGCGCAGTATATTCTTGATGGTGGGTCATTTTATGCAGACATTATGTTGCTCGCGTGGTTTTCCTTCGTCTCCTGCGGCATACCTAATGTTGAATGCACGTGACAGACAAGTTTATCCTTGAACCGCCTCAGAAACTGACTACTGGCATATTTACTTTGTTGTCTGAGCCAGACAGACTGATGAGCACCGATTCTGACGAAGAGAGACCAATCATCGTCCAAACTTCAGATACACCGAGCACCCCGACGATCGTTTCTCGCAAACGCAAGCGCGAACAGGCATATTATGATTCCCCGAGCGCTTCCCTCGTTTTCTCTGTGTTTGATAAAGACGGTCTCCCACGACGGCCGAGGAAACTACGAAAGCTTAGATTTGATCCATCGTTTAGTCCTCAAGGTGGAAAACTGGGTAGGGAAGAAGCACAAGTTTCAAGTTTGGGTTGGCTCCAAGATTACGATGGTGCGAGGCACGATGACGGGGTTGACGAGGAATATGGCCGGCTCGGAGATGCTCGTATGCCACCCTTGAGTCATATGATCGCAGTACGAGCGCCAGACACACCTGACAAGCTTCTTACCTGCCGTGAACGGATGGTACCACGTCAACACTTCATTGTAGGTGAACCTCTCGAGCCAACTCCTACGCCGTCGCTGGTCACTGCCATCGCAAACAAGGAGAGAACACCACTAGCGCCCGTTCGCACGATCGATTTTACCAATCTGCCACCGCCCAGCAGACGTTGGCGCTTCCCGGATGCCACCGACGGCGCGAAACCTAAAGACCGGGGCATGCTGCTATCGATTACGAAAGTTGACGAGAACAAGGTCAAGACTCCGAAGAAGATCAGCTTTGCGGATCATGCTCGCGTCTGTGTGTACCCGGTTTCACCCCAACGACTGGATGTCAAGGACTGTACGACCGCTGGTCCTGTTCAACAACATTTAGGCGAGCACTCGACAGTCATGGCCGGCGAATGTCGAGTGGCGAGCGATGATACCAAGGATCACAACGATTTGGATGCCACAGGAGCGATGAAAGACTTGATTTCACGATCGTCCCCCCTGGAGACGGACGACGAAGATGTGACTCGGTGCCTTGGCGGGAATCAGTCGGAGCTCACGCTAACGATGGAGGAAGTGGAAGCGATACGACATCGTCTGCTCGAGTCAGTCTCGGCGAATGGCGTTCATGATGGTCAACTTGCGACGTCATTTGAGCTTGGAAAGACTTTTCGGGGAATGGTGTTCAGGCATGTATGGTGAGGACGTTGGGGATGCGGGTTCAATTCTCGGAGCGCAATTGCAATATTTACTTCATGTGATCCTCGATTTACATACAGAGTGAGCCCATCTCCCACTGTTTGGGTGCTAGTTCTGGCATTATAAAAACAGTATAAAACGATGACGGTATGTTGGTGGTTGACATCCGACCTGACAGGCAAACCGAAGGCCCATACCGTAAATGTGACTAATGATCTGGCATACGCATAGCGAGGCAGGTCGCAACAATAAGATCTATCATAGACTGACCAGACTAACTTTCTCTCAGCCCATCAAACCGATCGAACGAAAAAGCACGGATTTCGCATACCTGATGGATACAGAGCTCTCCGTCCTTGAATAGCGCAAACATCGTGATGCGATACGTGGCGACGACCTCACGTCGTGCATCCAGGCACTATGTACACCGCCCACAACTATCAGTTCTCCCACGACGACCCAAAAAAATGAAAAAAAAAAAACATACACGTACCACCATTCTGTTGCCCCATAGCCACGAGCTTGGTTGCCAACGATAAGCCTTGTCGTCAACCTGAAACGAGTATGCGCCATGCGAGAACCTCCCACGGTGCACGTCGACGACACGATCTCCTTCCGAGCGAAAAGTGATCCTGATAGGTCCGGGATCGGTCTCTGCGATCGGCGGACCGAGGTAGGGCGACTTGACGTGACAGACCAACGCACCGTTCGGGTCGCCGACGTACAGACCGAATTGCCAGCTCGTCACCAGTCGGGTTCCCTTTAAAAAGTACCTGATACGTCTCTTGTCAATGTTGTACACGAATCGTCCAAGGATGGCGCGGCGATGGAAACGATGATGGTGATGGCGATGGAAATGGATGGATCTCCAACTCACTTGGGTGTTTTTCTGTCCTCCGCCCTGACGACCTTGTCGTCACCCCAGATACTTCCGGTTCGATAGACATGCAGACACAATGGGTGGGTTTCGGTGGCCATTCAGAACACCTACCACTTCGCTCGAAAGCGTTGTGATGGATCGGATTCACTCGCCAATAGTATGTACTGCTGCGGGAATTGTTTGAGTGGGTAATGGACCCGGATATATGGGGTACGCCAGCATCAGCGTCGTGTCAATTGATCATGTTGTTCTGGCGGCGGAAAAAGGAGTACCGAAACCGCGGGACACCTACGCGTGATTGGGAAGTGCCAGCCCATAACCTGATGTTGTATTTCTCTTTCCAGAAAAAGCGATCGAGCGGTAAGACGATGTGTGCCGACCGAGATTGTGTGATGCGCTACCCGAACAGTCGACCCTCTGATGTAATCCGTGTCGCACCCGCCGGGTTTAGATGGCTTAAGCTTCGTTGGGATAACACGGCTGGATGGCGGTGCCGGGAATACGAAGAAAATTCTCGTTTAGCGATGCGGATAGACAAACGTCGACAGAGGATCAACCAGTAGATGCAGAACCATTGAGATAAAGATTGCTGAGTACATGGAAGGCTGGAACTGTGTTTGAACAAAACCTAAAAATGATCCTCGCAGATAATTGGGTAGTATCCAGATAGTCGTTTTTGCCCCTTCTATCTGGTGAATCCAGGGTACGGCCACGGTAGTGTTTCAGATCTGAGGCATCTAACTACGAGATGAAAGCGAAAAGTGCTGAAACCCCAAACGTCGGCTGTTCCTGGACTGATATAGCGGTGCCTGCTACTTGCCGCTTGTGTCAGTCTCACCCGAACGACGAAACTGACATCGGAAATCGTGCAGGCACCACATCCACGTGGTACGCAGCCTTGCTGCCACATGTATCCAGGGCTCCCATCTACAAAGCTCTCTTGCTACATCGAATTCCAGTAAGCTTAGGTAGAAAAATCTGAGTAGGATGTCACATACGCAAATAGACCTGTTATTTGGCAACGATATCCGCAGAGAGTACATACATTCTAGTGGTTCGGTGTCTGTATCGCAAGGCTCGTAGCGATCAGCAGGTCTGTCATGCTCTGACCCGGCTGCTCTGATTAGCGTAGGGCCGAGAAATGATCGCGAACGGTTCCTTACTGGATGAATGCGCAGCTCACCATCTTTACTTAGCGCAAGTGTGGTCGCACGATAGGTTGCCACAATCTCCCCGTCTGTGTCCAGACACTGTAAGAAAGGGTCGTAGGACGGTCCATTCCATGGCGATAGAGGGAGAGCGTACTTGCATCCCACTCCGCCACGTTCTCCGCCTCCAATAATAATCCTTACTGTCGGGTCCTTTGAACCACAAGGTACCAACAGGCGTGCCACGACGCTTTTCCAGACTGACAAAACGTCGATCGGAGGTGAAGTGGACCGTTGTGGGTCCTGCAGGTACGTCGTCGATCACTGGCGGCCCCGTGTATCCGGACGAGACTCGACAAATGATTGCTCCGTCGGGACCGTTGGCATGAAGGCTGAACTCCCATTGTGCGACATGCCGACTACCTTTGGTATAATACCTGCGACGGTGGCCATGAGATGAATCAATGGAAAGAGAAGCATACAAACGCGACAGTAGCTTTGTCCTGCGCCTTGATGATCTTGTCATTACCGAAAAAACCACCAACTCTGTAAACATGGAATGATGAAAGGTGTTCCATAAGGTATGTGTGTAAAGATCTGGAGAGCGTGTGCTGGCCACGCACAACCAGCTGCGCTGTCTCTTAAGATGAAATTGAAACAGGAACCTTGATGCGAAGTACAGCTTAAGAGCTAACCAAGCGGTTCCTCAAAGCACCGCTACTGACTGAACCTACAAGATAAGGCGGTGCGGAAACATTTCTTTCTTAGGCGACAACAGTCGCATGAATGTCGGATTTTTCATGTGTTTACATGATTGATGGCAGGAGTGATTGATTATATAATACAGTGTTATGTTCTTCGTCGTGGTCGTGGAGAGCCGGAGAAGAGAATTCCCACGCATTGCGAGGTGGACTCTTCGTCGACTGTCGTTGTTTTCATGGCATCCAGAATTGCCCTCAACTCTGTCAAGGCTTCGGGTGCGTGTTTGACACATTTCGTACCTCTCCTGAGTGCAACAACTAGTTTGTGCCAACAGCCCGTCCTCGTGCTATCCCAACTCTCGCTCGGCCCATCTCTGCGTATGTTTCGTCGCTCATTTTGCGAATAAAATAAAAGAGTGTCATTCTTGCAGCCGTCCGATGAGCTCTACGAATCCCCCCCCACCGGCAGAGCGCGCCACCGAAATAATTAACACGCTTCCCTCATCCCCCAGCCTAATTACCAAGACTGGTGCAGCCCTCCTGGGTACAGGTCTCCTTGCGACTGCTATCTCTCAAGAAATATACGTTGTGAACGAGGAAACAGTCGTTGCTGTGGGAACTTTTATTCTTTTTGCATACATTTACCGGGTATATGCGTTGTGTCATGACGTTGTTGCAAAGCATGTTCATTGTCCTGTAGGCAATTCAAGAACCATACAAGAGCTGGGCGAGCGGTCACATTGAACGCATCAAGAGCGTCCTCAATGATGCGCGCGCTGGACACACCCAAGCTGTCAAGGACCGCATAAACGCTGTCGAGCAAATGAAAGATGTCGTTTCCCTCACACAGGGTCTCTTTGGCCTTTCAAAGGTCAGTAAATGTCTTGTTGCAATAGATAGCGACCGATCTGAGTACGTGTTTTCTGTGTGGTAGGAGACGGCCAGGTTGGAGAATGAGGCATTTGTACAGCGTCAAAAAGTCGCATTAGCGGGCGAGCTCAAGTCTGTTCTTGACAGTTGGGTTCGCTATGAACAGCAGCAGAAGGAGAGCGAGCAAGCCGAACTAGCCGAGACCATCATTGCAAAAGTCCTCGCAGGCCTCAAGGACGAGAAGACTCAGAAAGACGTTCTTGCGAATGCCATCGCGGAGGTTGAGCGTGAGTGGATTGATTCGTCGGTCGTAATCATCGGTCCTCGTTTCATGCATCATCCTAGGCCTGGTTCAAGCAAAGGCGATCTGAACTGAGAACGTGTCATGGCTAGTTAGATTATGATAGAAGGAGCGTTCATTCACTTTTCAGTCAGAATATTGGCTTGTTATTAGCACTGAATGAACCCATAAGACCAAACAATGCCAAAGGTAGTTGGCCGCGACGACGCGTTGGCGCGCTCACCAGCCGTGCTATTTGGGGTCAGCGCGCGTTCAGTACCACAACGCATTCGCTCTTCTTCTCCCTCTCAGTCGTTTGTCAAGATGGACTCGGATCTCATCAAGCTCGTCAATCGTCTTCAAGACACTTTCCACCATCTCGGTGCGTACTAGCACTTGTTCGTACCCTGGGCAGCGGGTGATGTTACTTTGCTCAGGTGGGGAACTGGATATGCCCCAGCTAGTGGTTGTGCGTCGCATTTCACCCTCGGGGAAAACCGTGCTCAACTTCCATCCAGGTGGGTAGCCAGTCAGCAGGTAAATCAAGCGTGCTGGAGAAGTACGTCCCGATTTCTGCCTCGCCCTTAGTCTAACTTTGCATTTTACGCAGTATCGTCGGACGAGATTTCCTCCCTCGCGGCCAAGGCATTGTCACACGCAGGCCTCTCGTTCTCCAACTCATCCACTCGCCCGTTCCGGACCCTTCCTCAAGTCCACCTCCTTATACGGAATGGGCACAATTCCTCCACGTCGAAAAGCGTTTCACCGATTTCAATGACGTTCGTCGGGAGATCGAACAGGAAACGTTTCGTGTTGCGGGACAGAACAAAGGGATTAGCCGGTTACCGATCTCACTCCGGATATATAGCCCCAATGTTCTTGACCTTACTTTGGTAGACCTGCCGGGGTTGACAAAGGTATGTAAACGTCTAAGTATGATCTTCCCAGCCGAGTTAACCCGCATTCAAGATACCAGTAGGTGACCAACCAGGCGATATAGAGCGTCAGATCCGGAATTTGGTCACGGAGTACATCTCGAAACCGAACAGGTGGGTAGTAGACTGCCACTTATCAACTATGACTGACTACCTCAAGCGTCATTCTTGCCGTCTCCCCCGCCAATGTGGACCTTGCCAACTCGGACTCGCTCAAGCTCGCACGAAGTGTTGACCCACAAGGCCGTCGAACGATAGGCGTTTTGACAAAGCTCGATATCATGGACGCTGGAACGAACGCTCTTGATATTCTGACTGGACGCGTATATCCTCTCAAACTTGGTTTCATCGGTGTTGTAAACAGAAGCCACCAAGATATCATCTCCGAAAAGAGCATGTCAGATGCTCTCGACTCAGAATCCGAGTTCTTCAAAAACCATGCCGCATATCGGAACATTGCACACAAGAATGGGACCAAATATCTCGCCCGTACACTGAACCAGGTGAGTGAGGTTGATGAAGATATGTAGGTCCAAACCATAATCTATGTAGGTTTTGATAAACCATATACGGGAGAAGCTTCCAGATATGAAGGCGCGTTTGAACACACTTATGGGGCAAGCGCAGCAAGAACTTGATTCGTTTGGCGATGCTGCAATATTTGGTGACAAAAACCAGGTGAGTTGGAGTTTCTATTGGGTATACTTGATTATATATCTTTTTGCTAGCAAGGAGCGCTAATCTTACGTCTCATGAATCGATTTGCACATGACTTTATTGCGTCCATTGAGGGCACCAAGGTTGACATGTCTACAAAGGAGTTATCAGGCGGCGCACGGATATATTATATCTTCAATGACATATTTGGCCATGCACTCGCTTCAATAGATTCCACGGCGGGTTTAGATAATCAAGATATCCGTACAGCAATTCGGAACTCCACAGGTCCACGGCCCAGCCTTTTTGTCCCTGAAGCGGCATTTGACCTATTGGTGAAGCCTCAAATAAAACTTCTAGAAGCTCCAAGCCTCCGTTGCGTAGAGCTTGTCTACGAAGAACTGGTGAAACTCTGCCACAACTGTACAAGCCCAGTATGGCGGTGTCATCATATTTATCAACGCATTGTGTCTCTGATCTCCGTCGCAGGAATTAGAACGATTCCCCCGTCTTCATGCTCAACTGGTTGAATGTGTATCGGAACTCCTACGCGAACGCCTTGGCCCTACATCCCAGTATGCTCAAAGTCTTATCGAGATCCAAGCCGCATACATCAACACGAACCACCCTGCATTCATCTCGGGGTCAGCGGTGGCCGCACAAACGGCCACGTCTCAAGCTCCGAGGCAATCAATTCCGCCACGTGTAAGCTCTAACCACATTTTATCTAATCTTGAGGGTAATCCCCGTCACTCATTTGCAAAACCGGAATTGGATTACGCTAGCCTGTCAATGCTGAACCGACGAATGGTTCCCAAACACCCGAAGATGGTGAAGAGTCTTCTGTCGAGGAGCCAGCGGGCGTGAACGGCGTCCCCTCCCGGGATGGGCGGTCTGTGTCCTCTACACTCCACGACCGGGCGCGAACCACGGGGACCGCTCTTGCCGTTGGCCCTTCTGCCAAATCTTCATCAAAGCCCCATCATGGTCCTCGGCATTCATCTGTACTGCCATCAACCCAGCCCCACGCTCAGCTAAACGTACCCGGTTCATCGCCTCATACCGCACGGGAAACTTTTTTGAACTACTTCTTCGGTCAGAACGGTCCAGGTCCCATCGCTGGGTCAAGCATCGAGCGATCACACGGAGGCTTGGCTCCCAGCGGTCGAGACGTTTCAACTGTAGACACACCTGCGCCAACCGGGCTTATGGCGGGTAAACGAACACTGGATGGCACTAATGCGGCATATGATATGAGAAGCCTGGGTAAACACATCGAGGCTGTACGTGCAGACCATATGGCCCTCGTCCAATCCGCATCGGTTTAAATTGTTTTCTTAGGTATCGTCCTCCGATAACAGTGTGCAGATGACACAACGAGAAGAAATGGAGACGTCCCTTATCCGGTCCTTGATCGCCTCATATTTCGCGATCACGCGGCAGACCATCCAAGATCTGATCCCGAAAGCCATCATGCACTTCTTGGTCAATTATTCGACGAAGGAGGTGCAGAACCGGTTGGTGGCGACGTTGTACAAGCCAGAGCTGTTTGCGGAGTTGTTAAATGAGGATGAAGCGCTGGTGGCAGAGCGGACGCGGGTGAAGGCGCTTCTGGACGCGTACAAGGACGCGTTCAAGACGCTGTCTGACGTCAACCTAAAGCCGCTGTAGAGGGACTCGTCATATGTTTTTTTTTTTCTTTTTTAATTTTAGAGCTGTTCAATTCGAGGCATTTCTTCTCTCTCCCTCCTCCCCCCCCTACACATCGCGCTTCCCACGGGCGAA
>JBBPKO010000475.1:6687-20985 GCA_038089295.1 Xerocomus amazonicus
GGTCCTCTTCCCATGCGCTACGTGTTGGAAATCCAAGAAGCGCGCGCAGCCACGACCGGCTTCGGACCGGAGCTATTACCGGCGTGCGCGCGGACGGACGAAAGCGCCACCATTGCGCATCGACGTCATACTGTATGGACGACCTTCGCAGGATTATCGCGTATGCATTTCTTTTCTTCGTATAGCACTGTTTTCGGGCACCCGCATCCTTTGCACATGATTAGATAGTGTAGTATATAAGATGTACTGTCCGTACTCGAACACCTCAGTCCGTTGCATCACGCGCACGACTGAGATTATCTCTTTAGGCGTGCACCTTCCCGATCGAGACCTGTTTTCCCACACTACGTGCAGATAAGCCCAAGACCCTAGGATATTTTAATTGGTCGACTGGCGGCGGGCGACGCCAGTCAAAGACCCTTTTGATCAGCACACCTCCATGCCATGATAACATGGCAGAACCCAAATACTTATCGGAGCCTCGGCTTCGAGCGGATGAATGTGTATGTTGTTTCAATCTATCATTTCAATAGAGTATCAGCTCCTTGGGTTACTAACAACATAGTTTTTTTTTCCTCTCTATTCTCTCTATTTCCACTCTGGTTGATATGGATGGTCGTCCCAGTGCCGAGAAAGCCACCGCCTTGATCCACCGCCCGATGTCCCAAAGAGCGGACCTGATTCTGTATCCGAAACTGACTCATCGGCGGGGCAGCCAGCTCCCTCAGAAGTAGGTGCGGGTGCGGGTACGGTGGTGGTACATCGCAGTATTGGCCAGCGCATGAGGAACCCCACTGCATCGCTAGAACTCAGTCTCGTGCTCGAAAACAGGGGTAATGTCGCACGAGATCATCTCGCGTCTGAACGCACCTTCCTCGTACACATGCGAACCGGCCTTGGATGCACCAGCGCAGGCGTCGGTACATGTTGTGATCATGCTCGTCCTTTTGTGCGAATAGTTGACGATGGTAATCCAGCTCTCGTGCAGCTGTTCATACTGAGCATCACAGGCGATGCGTTAATCCTGCGAAATGGGGTAGACCCTGACAAGATCGTAAGAGTGCTTAGCGTAGCGATCGTGTTGGTTGGGCTGGTGATGCTTATTTTTGATCTGTCTCGCCCTGTCCGGGTTCCAAGGCTGGCTGGCCGTCCCCCTGTATGTTTTAGGCTTTGTTCGATTCGATGCTTTAGCACGCAATCTGCGCTCTTCCGGGGACATTTTCCGGCCGCGCGACGTTCCATTATGGCGATGGCGCTCATGTTTGTGTCGCTGGTCGTCATCGTCAGAACGCAGCCCAATTTATTTAAGTCATGTGTTAGTATAGGATGTCGGTCGAGTCAGCACTCGACAATGACCACCACGTTCGTCTCATTCTCAAACACCGTCGCGCTCTTGTACAATACACCCATCGCACCTCCGCGCCCCAGGAGACACACAACACATATGCCACCCATCGATTTGCCGACTGAATATCGCAAAGTCGACACCCGACTGGTCCGTTTGACTCGGCCGACGGTGTTGCCCCCGCTGTACGTCATTTCTATTCCATAACGCGTGTGATTGACAAGATTCAATGCTTGAAGGAGTTTTCGTTGGGCAGCGCGAGGGCGAGCATGCAACGTTGTGGGAGCAACACGACGTCCATGCGGCGGGGACGATGACCAGACTGCGCTGTGCCCTTTTGCTCCAGGCTGAGTAATTCTAATTAATCACGACACTGCAGGATGGCTTCCTCGAGGAAATTCCCCAGGTTCGCCTGCAGTGCCGTGACTCGATTTATGATGGCAATTGACAACGTGGTTGGAGCCATGTTTTTGCGGGTCTGTCTCTAACGCTTTTCTCGTGTTGATAATCCTATTTATTGTCACTTGCATAATGGTTGATTATGCTTGTGTTGGTGTCGGTATATGCGCTTAGTAAAGTGTGCAATGTGCATGGCATGACTTGTAATTTCTGGCTGCGGACCTTTGCAGGCTCGCTTGCCAAGGAGGAGTGGGGCTTGGTTGACTGCAAGTATTTATGCACCCATTTCTGTGTTTGAACCCCGTACAGCTATCTTTCTCATCTACATGTGCACTCGCCTTAGATGAGACAGACATGTACGCTCTCAAAATTGCCCGAAACCGAGATTCGTGCTTTATCGAGTTATGACATTGAAAGTCAACGTGATGTAAATGACTGCTTTGTTGTTCCCCTGGCCAGCGTTTATCTTCTGCTTGCGACAGATCACCCAATTCTTTGCTGTTCGGTTCTATCATGCCACGTGTTTTCATATATCAGTTGTATAAGTAATTCGGACTCGCTTCCCATCGAGGGTTTGCGCAAACCACAATGGACATCCCGCCGCGCTATAGGCCCCTCCCCACAAGCGAAAAGGACGAAGGAGAACTATATGCTCACCAAAGAAAGCCTCCAGGAAAGAAGAGACTCTTCCTCTACCTTCTTGCCCTGAGTACCCTCGTGTACGCTTCGTTCCGCGCAGCGCGCTTCGTGGGCTCCAAAGAGTTCCTGGGAACCTGTTTTGGGTTTCACAAGAGCCAAGCCAACCTGTTGAAGCTTCCGACTCACTACACTTTGCCTTCTGGGGATCAGGTTCCCGCCCTCGCCCTAGGTAAGGGATTCGCTAAGCACTGTTGACCACGTAGTGATCGTATCTTGGTCAAGGTACTGCTCTGGAGGGGCGAGGTGATGTACGGGTCGTTGTCAAGGTACGTACTGCTTATCAGGCACATTTGTTCCCTGTGATGTGAACGAGCACAGACCGCACTCCGTGTGGGTTTCAGACACATTGATGCGTCATGGGACTATGATGTACGTGTCCGCTTTTGCATAGAGGTGTAGCGCGGTTCTGAAGGTTCATTTAGAATGAAGATAGGATCGGGGAAGCCCTAAGAGAGAGCGACGTGCCGCGTGAAGAACTTTGGTTGACATCCAAGGCATGTCATCATGTTACTGGATCAATGGGGAGTCGCTCATTTCACCGGTTAGCTTGCGAATAACTTTCATGCTCCTGAGGACGTTGAAGCCGCAGTCGACGATTCCCTCTCTAAACTTGGTACTGATTACCTTGATTTGTACCTGATCCACTGGTATTTCCCTCTACACGTCTGCGATGCGTTTAATTTGATGGTAGAGTTGCTAGGCCCGTCGCGTTCAAGAAGGATGATCCCACCGTTTTGGATAGGGAACTGACTGAAAATCCTTATCCGACTTGGCAGAAACTCGAGGAGCTGGTTGACAAGGGCAAACTCAGAAACATTGGTGTTAGCAAGTGAGCGTTGTGCTTGTCGTCTGGATTTCGCTCATCATACGTTCGCCCAGTTTCAACGTCAGAAGGTTCGATAATAATAAAAATATAATTAGTCTACCTTTACGACGACCTTGTTTTTTAGGTTCGAAAACCTGACGGCCAACCCGTTGAAATACCAGCCGGCTGTGAACCAGGTCGAACTCAATTTCTGGAATCCTCAGCCCGAGTTCCTCAAGGTTTGTTTTATAGAAATATATGTACTGTTCTCTTATGATGTCATCCAGTGGTCAAAAGAACGTGGCCTCTTGCTGGGTGCATTTTCCCCACTGGGCGCAGATCGTCTCGCGAAGAAGTCGCTCGACGTCCCCGTGGTAAAAAGACTTTTTACAAACTTCTGTAGTGACAGTGTCTAACTGCATATTACTAGGTGAAAGACATTGCTTCCAAGCTTGGAATCACCCCTTCGCAAGTGCTCATTTCGTGGCAAGCCCAACGCGGAGTAAGTAAGCACGAGCGATAGGTTCACTGAAATCTGACCTCGGCATCTAGGTGATCGTGCTTCCCAAGAGCGTGAAACCTGCTCACATCGTCGAGAACTTTCAAGGCAAGTCCGTTCGGAGTGCAGACAGTCGGGGCAAGGGACTGATCATATGTTCCAGTCTTCGAACTTCCTCAGGAAGACTTTGACAGGCTCGAAAAAGCCGCTACGTCTCACCCGCCCCAACGTGCTATTAACCCCAGCAAGCTGTGGGATCTCCCTTTCGATATATTTGACGGGGAGTAGAACGGATTTCTTGAATGTGTAGAAGAGCGCGCTGTGTTCTACTGTTTCAATGTGTAACTTGTTGTATGTACATACAAATGGCGATGCACGCTTGTTTTTGGCAGAAACTTGGTGTGAATACGAAACAGGGAATTGGTGCCACGACCACCTCTTCCAATGCGATCCCTCGGTTTCCGGGTGTCTTCTTTCTCGACTGGAGGCCGCAGTCGAGTTAGATCCTGGGACATACTGTCAGTCTGCCAGCTGGAACACCGCCATGACCACGACAAGAGACGCCGAGACGAGCGGACAACCACGCTCTATACGGCCCGGTCTACGAGGGCTCTCAGTGAGACATATACAAATATGAAGGTGTGTACCAACGGAGACGATCGCACTGAGATCGCTACGATTAGAATGTGTCGCAGCGCGCACCTCTTTGGCGCCGATCTACAGGTATGGTATCTGCCAGCGAGAACGTGTGGCTCACTTCAGCCTCATCGTTCTTCCTCAAAGAACCACTCGGAGCCCGTGCGTTCGAGGTGCAAGAGCGCTGGCATATGAATTTGACAAATCATCAAACCGTTTCAAAGCTAATATTTGGTGCGCGTTTCGGTGCCTTGATGTCTTCATTTACCGTTGCCTAGTCCAAGGCATTGCACACGAACACGTTCACGGGAACAACCGCGGAATCGAGACTATGTTCACACCGTGGCCGGCGTCCTTCACGAGCGATGGATCCAAGCTGGAAAGGTGCTTGTGTGGGGGCTTTGCGAACGCCACCGGCACATAGGGCGGTGGAAGACGTCCGATCCACTACTATACGTGTCGTCTGTCGGGAACATTTTGCACACTCAACTACATCAGAAATTTTACACATTACTAATTTCACTAATTTGTACAAATTTCAGCTAATCTTGACTAATCTCACTAATCTGACATGCAATTAGTCAGAATTAGTGGAAATTAGTGGAAATTAGCTGAAATTAGTAGAAATTAGTGAAATTAGTAACGTGTAAAATTAGTAGGGCCTTGATCTGAGACGAAGGACTCGTTCGAGTGTGTCCCCAGTCTCACAAGCGCGGGGTTCGGTCTGATCCTCTGAGCTAGGTGCTGGAGGCCGCCCAGGTCGCGCGGCGTGTGGATCTATCTGAGGTAGGGATTTCCGAGTACCGGAATTCGATGTGTCGCTTACCGGATCAATGCGTGCTAGCCGGAAGTATAGTGCAGGCCCCCCCCCTGGCGCCATACGAAGGCCACCCTCTTTTGTTGTTCAGACATTGCAAACTTGTCACATGCCTTGGCGCTCGGACAGTTTGAACGAGGGTATTTCTGTGCTCGTTTCGTAGAGATTCGATCGCCAACGCGGTGAAAATCGCATCGATGAAATCGCCTCCATGAATATGAACAAGCAACGATCACGGGGGGCAGCTACGTGTATGTACGGGACTTGCATTGATCGCGAATGAATGGACTCTGCACGATCGTCCGATTGGGTTGCCATTCCGAGGTAACTGACGTACAAAGCGCGCAAGGCCCTTCAATTGCATTATGATTCTGTTGGCGGCAAAAGTGGAGTGTGGTGTACGCCCAAGAAGTTGCAACCGGACCCAGTTACGACCGGAACTGAAGTTCAGGTCAGGCACGTCACCGAAATGTCAACAAGGTATCATCGATATATGTTTATGGCCAAGTACGCTGGCTGATTTTTGTTGACCCGAGGTCCGTCGGAGATGACCGGCGACCAATCAAGCACGTTAGAATCACCTCATGAGGTTACTGCCTTTCTATGCAGATAACGATCATTGACTGGACGCCTACGTGACATGAGAACGAAACAGAAACAACCATACATTATATTTACAGCGATGCTGTCCAAATTTTTCGCACATAAAGCCACCTAAGACGATACTTCTTCCATTGGTGTATGGCCACAGGCGACGATCACGTCTTCCGCTGCCGACCTTCGTGCCAACCGTTCTGCCGCCTGCTCTTGTAGCACCGCGACCTCCTGCTGCAATTTTGCCTGGCAAAGGATGAGAATCAATTACAACACAATATCAGGCGGATCTCAACTGACCACTTTAGACTCGAGCTCGGCCTTGTCAAAGATTGAATAAGCGGGCGGCGGTTGTGGCAGGGTGACCAGAGCACCTTGAAAGCATGAGTAGTTGTCCAAAGGTGGAATCGGGGTCAGGAAAGTTACCAAAAGCGGCCCTTTTAAAGACCTCTTCCATGAGTTCATGGTTGCGTTTGTACCGCGTGAGCGCGAGGGTCCGCGTCGATATCATCTCAAGTTCGTCTAGGGCGTTCCGGACTCCATAAAAGACCACACGCCAAAAAACGACCGCGTGCCCTTACCTGCGGACTCGTCGTCATCTAATCGTGGCGGACCAGGCCGTTGCTACGACAAGTGACCACAGAGAGACGCCGATGTTAGTCTACGGAACACAATCACATCGGGTGCGAGAGCGTACCGTGACCACGCTCCCGTTTCTTTCTCGTGCCCGCTCCCGCTCTCGCCGTCTCTCCAACGATTCCATGTTGCTGTTCTGCTGCGCAAGCATTGCTTGAGGTGCCATGGTTATCCCTTGTGGGTTCATTCCCTGTGGCGGTGGCATTCCCATGCCAGGCTGATTCATCCCCATCCCCGGGGGGTTCATGCCCATCGGGGCCTGCGGGGGCGGAGGACCAACAGAAGGCGGATACGCTTTTTGACCAGCTTTGTCGCCCGTGACATAAACAGAAGGTTCCGTGATTTGACGGAGCGGATACTGTCGTACGGGCGAGTTCAACAACGAAGGAACTATCTCTGTGGGTGTATCAGCATCAGAAGCGGAAAACGAGATAAAGTTTCGTGAGGATGATGCGATATGCGGGACATGATCGCTATACGTGTCAGGCATGGTCCACAGGCGCTAAGCGAATCGTCCAGAAACAGAGCAAAAAAAGCGTCCAACTAGTAGAACAAAAACGCATTCTTTATCATCCTTCAAATTTGGTTACACACGTAAACGTGTTTCGAGTGGTAAAACAGTGTGAATGTTGTGGGGCCCTTATCTGAAACGCGGGCCCTGACGCAAGAAGACTGTGTCTAGACTCACGGATCGCTGGTCCACGAGTATAGTGTACGAGTGAGATCTGTGGATGGCCGTTCTTGACGAGTCGATATCGTCGACGGACACGCCATGCAGACGTATCCTGCCCGTTAGGCACGAACCCATATTTGATCTCCATGACTTCGATTTCCTGGTAGAGCAGTATGGAGTCAGCAAATGACATTTATTAAATAAGCGTAGACATAGGACGCGTACGCGATTGCCGGGTGCTTGGAGCGCGTAGCGTGTCTCTTGGTCTTGATAGCGAATACCGTCGTTCGGGAACTGAGCGGGGTTGGGAAGGAATATGAGTACAACCTGGCCCTCTAATTGAAAACATGGCGTGTCAGTGCGGAATGTTGAAAGTCTGTTGCGTGTTTGCGCACCGACGGGTTTGTCAATAAAGGACCATTGGTAAGGAACGGTGAGGGATAGCTGTGCAGCGCGAGCAAGCATATTTGCTGCAGCCTCAATTGTTACATTTGGATGAAGTCCAATGTTCTCTGGAAAGCGAAGACAAGGAGCATCAGGTTGAAAAGACATGGTAAAGTAAGCGCCTTCTTCCTGTTTTGGCTAAACACACAACCAAGACAGGCGGTTGTTTGGATCAAAGGCTTCTGCCAAACAAACAACTGCTAAGCATCACGTGGATGCAGCAAAATTCTCAGTTGCAGTGTACAGGACTTAAGAAAATAAACATAACACAAGAGTCGGTCATCAACTAAAGTACTAAAGCCCCCCCCCACCCTAAAAAGAAAACCGCAACTAGTCGTCGAATATATCATAAGGGAGGTTCCACTCCTTGCTGGGATTCACGGTACGTATGGGCGGGTGTGAAGCAGCGGCGTTTTCGAGTATGTCAAAATCTTCCTGGGGAAGCTCAAAGACTAAAAAATACGATCAGTCTTTTTTCGCACATTAGGGCCAGAAAGAACCTACCGTCAAAGTTCTCGATGATGCGAGAAGGTGTCACGCTCCTGGGGAGCACGACCGTCTGAACCAATGTTAGACGCGCTGAACGCATCGCCAGTTCTCACTTACCCCACGCTGGACATGCCACGAAATGATCACTTGCGCAGGGGTGATTCCAAGCTTGGAAGCAATGTCTTTCACCTAGAGACATCAAGTCAGAAGCCATCATCGCTGGATTGGGTAAAGGTTATTTTACTTCGGGGACATCGAGAGATTTCTTCACTAGTTGATCACTGCCGAGTGGCGAATATGCTTCAAGCAAGAGGCCATGTTCTTTTGACCACTGGGGGACGTCATGACGGGTCTAGAACCAGTATATATGTTCTATGAAACCAACCTTGAGAAGTTCGGGTTGAGGATTCCAGAAACTGAGTTCAACCTGATTTACAGCCGGCTGATATTTCAACGGGTTAGCTGTCAGGTTTTCAATCCTATACAAAACGAGGTCATCATAAAGGTGAACTGATAGTATTCTCTCTTTATCGAACCTTCGGATGTTAAAACTGCACAATCGCATGATGAGCAATACCCAGACGATAAGCGTGATGCTCACTTGCTGATCCCGATGTTTCTGAGTTTGCCCTTGTCAACTAGTTCCTCGAGTTTCTGCCATGTCGGATAAAGATCATTAGTGAGCTCCCAATCTACAGTGTTGCGTTCATTCTTCTTGAATGCGATGGGCCTAGCGACTCTATCATCAAACCGCATCCACCACAGACGTATGGAAGGAGATACCAATGGATCAGGTATAAATCAAGATAATCAGTGCAGAGTTTAGAGAGGGAATCGTCAACTGCAGCTTCAATATCCTCAGGAGCATGAAAGATATTCGGAAGCTAGCTGCCGGAATGAGTAATGTTCGTTGATCCAATGAAGCGGTAACATGCCTTAGATGTCAACCAGAGTTCTTCACGCGGCACATTGTTCTCTCTTATAGCTTTCCCAATTTCAGCTTCACTCTGTACAGATCCTCGGTCTTCTAGAGCTTTGTGTGAAAAGAGCGACGCACAACATACACCCACGCTCCGTCGATGTGTCGATAACCGGTCCTAAGTGCGGTCTGTGCTGGTTACCATCACAGAGAGAAGGCGTCGGATCTAGCCATACCCGGATAATGACCCGTACATCACCTCGCAAGTTAAAAGCAGTACCTTGACCAAGATGCAGTCACCATGTGGTCAACATACCGAACAAATCTCCTACCGAGCGCAACGGCCGGAATCTGGTCCCCAGAAGGTAGTGTATAGTGAGTTGGAAGCTTCAAAAAGTTACCTTTGCTCTTTTGAGATCCAAAACACGTTTCCAGAAGCCCTCTGGAATTTGCGGAGCACATCGCACGGAATGAAGTATAGAGGAGGGTACCCAAGGAAAGGATATAGAGGAAGAGTCTTTTCTTTCCAGGAGGCTTTTTGTAGTGAGTATAGAGCTCTCCTTCGTCCTTTTTGTCAGCGGGGAAGGGCATCTTAGCTTGGAATGCCACTGTGGTGGTTTGTGCAAACCCCCGCCCTTAGATATGAAGACACACGTGACTTGGAGAACCGAACAGCAGATTGGGTGATATCGATAGGCTGTTGACAAGTTGCATGCACTACAACGTTTTCCACGTCGCTTGACTCGGTCATCGGAGTACCTACACGACCGGATCAACCCATGGTCACTACGCTGAATGGATCACCTACCAGTGATGACAGTGGGGATTTGATCCCTAGACGGCAACGTATAGGTGCGCTGGGTTCTTTTGCGGGTCATGGGACGTCATGCAGAATCCTTAGTAAACCCTGCGGACCACAATACAGAAAACAAGGTGCACACGAGGACACCTATGGAAAGAAGAAGACTTCTTTCCGAAATGTTTTCCACGGTATTCTTTTTTTTTTCGTCCTTTTTGATAACAGGGAACGTCATTGTTCTGGCGTATCGTGTGGCTCTCGACTATGTCCAATACCATATTTTATGACAATGTGCTCCTTTGATTGGCTCTGCGACCCATCCATGAAGACATTATACTTGAGAGGTGTCAAACTTCAAGTTTATCTCTTGGTTCAATACAACCCGCCGCCATAAACAGATGTTCCCGATCAAAACCTCATGCCATGAAGACCTTGAACTTGGTCGGGGCTCGAAAGAAAGACGAATCACGAGTAAAGTAAACAGGGAGCTCCAATGACTAGTACTATTCAGCCGGCTTCTTCTTGGTACCCGCACTAATAATTTCCCAAATGCTCTGTCGTTTGGGGAGGATATCTTTCTGGGGCTCTCGTTAGGAAAATCCAGCAACACTTTGAGTAATCGTGACGGACGATGTGCTCATACCGGTTCCTGTCGGTTACAGTGACGATTAGCGGCGGCAGGCTCTCTAGCCCATCGGGCGTTTCCGCTTCAGGCTATACAGGATGCTCGGTTCAAAGCCTAGCCAACAAGGCACAGAAGCTTCACCTTGACTTGTATAGCAACCCTGGTCCAACCGGTATTCAATAAGCCACGATGGTTCTTCGTCGGTATATCGCCATCGTTCCGCCTCAGCAGAGCAGCGATCATTTCATTGATGATAATCCCGTGACTGACTACCGCAATGTGCACGTCTTGGGCGCGCGCGCGAAGAAGGTACGGTTTCAAAAGGAGACCATCAATCACGCGTTCCGCCCGTGCGGCCACGTCGTTCAAGCATTCCCCGTTTGGAAACCTCTCATCCCGACCGACCAACAACGGGTACTGACGGTCCCTAAAATGATCTGCGAGTGATTTGTTCGGGACCGGGTGCATCAGTAACAATTGACCCTCGGCGTCACCTACGTATTGTTCTCGGAGGTCACGATCTACTTTCAAGGACGGCTTTGGGTCCGTTTGGCTTCTGAGGAGCACTAGAGCGGTTCCGTGTGCACGCTTAAGGTCTGATGTGATGATCGCGTCGAGATGGGTACTCGCATACGCTTTCCCGAGTGCCTTTGCTTGCTACACGTGCTCGGATGAGGAACATGTTGTGACAATGAACTGGATTGTTCGTGCTCACTCGTAAACCTATTCATCGCATCATTGTTGGTCCCATAGCAGACACAGCATGGATTCCACCCACCAAGTTCACTCAGCTCTGCGTCCTTGTGGCCCGCCCAGATCTGCTTCTGTGCAAGGTCAACCACGACGGTCGCCACAGCAACACCACTCACAAGATTATCGAGAGATTCACCATGTCTGATCTGTGTCGCGGATGTCAACTGGTGATGTCGATGAATGGAATGTCCTTACAAATGACACGAGGAGCATCGTAGTTTGAAGAGAGCGCTTGTGAGCGTCTGATACGAACCATCTGCCTGTGGAGACGGCACGAGGTTCAGGTTATATTTATCTTTGGTGTTGGCGTTTGCATATGCTTGCTATAATCAATCAATATCTTTCTGCTATTCACTCACATAAAATCTTGGATCGATCCTCGACACATCATGCTCAACCCCTTGGGACCGTTCAATAAACGCCGTCTGTATACTGTTTGGTCCTCTCGTCCCCGGTCACTTTATCGTAACGAGCGGTGATGGATCATACGCGCCGTGCACGTGATCCACGTCGTAAATGTCCTGAACCGTCGTCGCAGCGTTTCCAACGATAAAGGACTAGCGATCACGGACAAATTGCGGTCGCCCGTCCGCGTCTATATCCTGATCTAGGCAAGACATGCGCAGCTTTCAATGAGTGGCTATTTCAAGTCTGACACTATGAGGTTTGATACTATCTATGAGCACGTGGAGAGTGCGTATGCAAGACTGCAATACCGTGTGCATTGGGATAAGGTGCTACTGGGCACAGTACGTGATCACTCTAGCTTGCTTGATATGTCGCAGACCTCAAGCCCGCAAGGGTTCGTGAGTCGGCTTTGCTGTCTCAGTTATTTTTGGAATGAATTTCATGTCGATTTGCCGGCCTACACAGCTGCATCATGCTGGTGATCTATGCACGGCGACCTGACCACCATCTGCATACTTTGCATTTTGCCTTGACTCGTGTCGCAGCGCTCGCTTATCCAATACTGCGCCCTTTCCACGTATCTCGGTTTCCGCTTGCGAGGTGAATAAGCAATCCTGGGCAATCGGTCTTCGTGCCCTAGTCATGTTGTTTCTCGGCTTCCCACGTTCTCGCTTCCTGATGTGTCACTTTCCAAAAAAAATATATATATATATCGGCTAGTTGCACACTGCTTGCTAGCGCCCCCCTTATTCACACAACCCATTGGAGAATCCTGATGGCATTTCATTCAAGTTCTGCTGACTCTCGAGCACAACTCTGGCAACATTATTCCGAAGTCAGGCTCCTATTCAGTCGTTTCGTCAAGATGACAACTTCACATTCAAAGTTGAGTATTCGGACGTGGTCGGACATTCGGAATAAGTCCGTCCCCATTACATTTGACGTCACCGTCCCGGTTACCCGTGGCGTGCCTTGCCGGTGCGATTTCCCCATATCTACCTGATTTCCCATCCCAGTGAAAAGATGCATAAAATAGGCTCTTCAACTTCGCAGAGTAAATTGGCATGGGCGGTATCTCACCCGTACTTTAAGAAAGCGGGGGATTCAAACTGTAGATGTGTTTTTCAAACGGTTGTTATATCCTCAGGACCCGTCAAAATGGGGATGATGAGCGATACTGTCATATAACGTGCTGCTGACCAAGTCTACTACGAGCACACTCACCCGGCTTCCAGCACTATTTATACTCCTGATGTTCACAACCATGATCTATCACGATGTCCTCGACTGTCGATAGCGAGGTCGGCGCCTCAATCTCGATGCCCGTGGTTGGCAAAGTGCACAAGGACATACCGTCGTCCGACTTCGGATTTCTTCCAATTCCCAAGAGGCTGCGTTACGATCCTGACAAGCCTGCCCATTTCGGACTTTTGCTAAACGCCTCATTCGGGTTTGCCAGTACATTCAGTACGTTCTCTGATTGACGCGATAGATCGTGGCTTACTTCCTTTCGTAAACCAGCTGTTGCCAATTTATATTACTGTCAACCGTTGTTGAGTAGGTTAAAATATTGCGTGCTTGTTTTCCTTTTTAGATGTTCAGGAGTCATTGGTCATTTTCAGTTGAATTCTCAAAATCGTTCGATGTTTCCTACGACGAGGTAGCAGTGTACGTGACATTGCTATATTGAAAAGACGTTATCGAAGATAAAGTTTATCTTAGGATACCGACTTTGGTACAGGCAGGGTGAATTACACGTGGCGTACCAACAGAAGTTTCACTCAACACGTTGACCAGATATGCAGCTGGCCTTCTTCTGGTTACTCCTCTAGGAGATCTAGCTCGGCGACGACAGTTGACTCTGTTATTGGTATTTGCATCGACATCACTCACCATTGGATTGAGCATAACCCCGAATATTCGTGTCTTTGAAGCATTATGCTTCCTGATTGGTGCTGCTAGTGTCACTCCGCAGATTCTCACCCCCCTTGCCGCTGATCTAGCTCCGCCGGAACGCAGAGCATCTGCCTTATCCGTGGTGTTCTCTGGGCTCATGTTCGGGGTTTTAGTCGCACGTGTTCTGGCAGGGATTATCGGGAACTTCAACTCGTGGCGGATAGTGTACTACATGGCCATCGGTGTCCAGTGTGTTGTGCTCCTCGGTGCCTACCTTGTCCTACCGGATTATCCACCCAAAAATCCCGACTTGACGTACTTTCAAATATTGTATACCATGGCGAAATATGCGGTCACTGAACCGCTTGTGGTCCAGACTGCATTGATCAACATCGCATCCTGCGCGTGTTTTACTAGCTTTTGGGTTACGTTGACATTCCTTCTGGGTGGACCTCCTTATTATTACTCCGCGTGAGTCGTCCCGATCTTCTATTTTCGCGACTCACCGCCATTCAGACTCGATATCGGTCTCTTCGGGCTTCTTGGCATGTTCGGTGTAGTTGTCACTCCTTTCATGGGCCGCCTGATCGACAAGGTAGTACCATGGTACGCGTCGTTGGGATCGACGTTGGCCCTCATCGTCTTCCAAGCTGTGCAGACGGCTGCAGGTGGAATCAATGTATCGGCAGTGATTATCGCTTGCTTCGGGTTCGATGCTGCTCGTCAGGTACAACAAGTAGCGTTGTCTTCGGCAGTATTGAGGTATTTCGATAGTGAGCAAACGTAGTCGATGAGACTGACGGTTTACCTGACAGTATCTCTACTGCCGCACGTGCTCGTCTGAACGCCATTTTTGTCTTGT
>JBBPKO010000476.1:2241-13759 GCA_038089295.1 Xerocomus amazonicus
CGGAACAGGGCAAAGGGGTATAGCCAGGGCGAAGGGTAGTACTACAATAGGACATGGGGCAAGAGCTTACCAGTCCAGGACACAGAACATGAGGCATGAGATAGGGGAAGTGCATAGGGGTCCTGCCGTAAGGACTGTCAATCAGATAAGAGGTACGGCCATGATGGTATAAGCAACTACCAGCAGGGTGGGGTGCATGAGGAATAGGGCACAGATGATGAACGTTAGATGATAGAGTGTACCGAGAATGACCACTCAGTGTAATGCTAAGGAAAAATGTAACAGTATTAAGGACAAGTCTCACTCTGTTTTCGTTCCATTTATCCATCCTTCACTCTATCCCTTGCCAATCTTGGTGGAATACTGTAAGATTGTCCAGCCAGTGTGGAACCATTAGTCCTAGAGGCTTAAGGTCATAACACTAGTTGTCTTCCCTCTATCCATTCTACTCCACTTAACTTCAGTCCAATTGCCTTTTATGTCGTTCAGCTTTTGTCTTTTCATTTGCATCTCAAGATTCACTCATTGCATATTTCCCATCTTCTATCACCATTCACAATCTCTCTTTGATCTTATGTAGAGTCACTTGGGTTCCAGACATTCTGGTATACTGAATCCACCATACTTGCCTTCTTCTTGCATTCTCACCCCCAGCCACTGCTAATCTCAAGTTCTCACTCCACTCACCAATATTGCTCCCCTACTTGTCTTTTGGCTCACCCTCCCAGTCTACTGAGCTTCAGTTCATTTAATGATAAAGCATTCCCTTTCTCTCTGGTGAGTATTGCTTTCTATCTCACCCTTCATCTCATTATTTCTACAGTCTTTTCAATCTTCTATGGGTTATATCAAATTTGTTTGTTGACTTGCTGTCCATGAATGCAGTGTAACTAGGATCTGAAAGGAGTTAAAGACAAGATGTGAAGAGTCTTCTTGATGACCTTTTTTTTTTTATCCTTGTTTAACATCCCTAGAGCATTAGCTCTTTGGTGGATGGTGACTGGTTGGTACATGTATGCACATGTATCTATGTAATCTATTGGGGCCTGTATGTGAACTATTAATTGGGGTGGTTGGGTGTGAAGTGTTGTGTGTGATCTGTGGGGTTGTATGGGTGTTGTTTGTGTTGGAAACACTATACAGCATATTGAATGTGATTATCCGAACATGGGTGACTATGGATGGTTCTGAGTAAACAGATACATATGATTTGATGAGGACAACTATATCTATGACTTGGAAAGTAAGATTGTCAGATTTGTTATGAGACATGTCAAAGATATTTAGATACAGGTGTAGGGATACAATGCAATCAAGGTGAGGCAGTTTTGAGTGTGAATTTCTCATGGCGACAACCTTCCTAAAAGGTCAGTAGCATTTAACAGATATATTGTCAGCGTCAGTGTAATGCAGGATGCTGCCAGTTAGAATGTTTTCGACCCGACATACATCTGGATATGCTTCACACCAGATGTGCGTCAAAGTGTTAGTGAGCTCCGCATTCACTTTTTCATGCTAGCACATGCTCCTAAGAATTTTCACTTCTCGTATGATCGCTTCTCGCAGAAGAGGACGATGAAGGGTCTAGTTGGGTCAATTGTTGTTCACATCGAACCTGGTAGTCGATCAAAGAAAACTGTAAATACCTAGTACCATGCCAAACGGCCTCAACCTGATAAACACAGGTCTGGATTGTTCTAGGTCAGGGCTAGTGGTCAACCAGAAGTAGTGGCACTCCTTCTGACCTCGGATGGTTGGCACGGTCCGCGCAGTTGTCCAACCGGTGACCCCGACCTGGATACCCGAGTGCCAGACCCGTGTGTCCATTCCAACAGCCACAATCTGTCCGATCGTTGCATCTTCAAGAGACGTTCGCAGTCTTGGTGATCACATATGTCGACCTTCGCTGCAGTATGGATGCACATAGCGAGCACGAGCGCGTCCCCGCTTGATACCAAATTGACCCATGACACGGTCGTGATGTGCGGGCTGAGTTGCCGACGAGAGTCGATAGACAAGAAAAGCTGGCGGGGGAAAATGTAAAGGAACCCGTCCGGACCATGCCAGCGATCAAATTAGAGCTGGATGACCCTATATTAATTCTTGAATGTCAACATCCCATCTATGTTATTCTTGAATCTGTGATAAAGTAGTCTGATGGGGTACATACGATGAACGCTGTGTTGGTCGTCGGGGTATGTTGTGGTCAGTGCAGACGCAGATGGCATAAACAGTCGATCGTGGCTGTCTTATAAAATGGAAATTGTAAGTGGATACATTTGAAGTGATTGCCCGAACGCAGATATTTGACGTAGCCAATAAAGCTTGGGTTGCCGGTAGCCTCGAGAATGAGTAACTAAGCAAAGTTCCCTTCAAGAACGACACCTGAATTGGTGACGGATATGATCTGGTTCGCCAGGTTATACGGGTATTCATGCCTGTCAGCTCTCGGATTGTACAAGTGCTCTCAGTTCATGGGTGACTTGGCCAAACAACATGGGGACTGCATAGGCTCCCTGATGGTGGGCTACTGGGTTCACCTTAGTTGGAAAATAGGTGCGCAAAACATACAGTAGTTATGGCGTCTGCGTATTGACGCTACCTGTCACGATGGTCCAGTTTGAGAAATGCACCGATTTCCGAATGATGATATTGGAAACGGTTATCTCGACAAGGTTGAGCGCTCAAGCGTGAATAAAGGTGGTACTCACCTTGTACTTTCGAGAGATTTCTTCCGATATGAGCAGACAAGGGCGTAGGCGTACCGCAATCAGCACCAACTCTGGGGCCTTTAATGGCCCCCATACCCAGGTAGTGAATGCCACCGTCTTCGAGGGCGCCGAGAGGGTTGATCCTAAGGTAAATAAAGTAGGAAGACATGCGTAGACGATGTAGGATCTGGTGCTGAGGTCTACCAAAGCACCCTCACACTTTCCTGTGAAGGGCCAACGAGCGGCGGTAGGGAAAGGTTTGGTGCCAAATAGGGGATACATTTGCGCAAATATCGGACACCACTGGTGAGGAAATGTCCGAGAGAGGGGAGGAAGTGATACAAATGTGCGCTGTCCTTTCGACGATTGATTGTTCGGCCTCCTCTGAGTCCGACATGGCGCGCCTTGTCGTAAAGTTTGACGAATTTGCAAGTTCGAAGTGTCCGGTTCTCCGCCATGTTCTACAGAGGTTTACCACTTCAAAGGTCGCCAAGAAAGCTATTTGCGTCTTGTCTTGCCGTATAAAGCATGGGCATCATCGCACTGACAAATTTTACTTCGTGAATCATACATCACAAACTCGCCTTCAGTTATGAGGGTGAATAGTTACAACGTCCCGAACGCGGAAGTGCTACCACCCTACGCTATTGAAAATCAGTCATGCATCGCCGTCGGCACAGCAACCACAGGGTCTGGAGCAGGGTCAGGAGTTGACAGGACGGGATACGAAGAGGGAGAAATTAGTGGGATGTGGTGGGTATCTGCAGAGTTTGTTTTGTTTGAGATAATGGGTTGGTGATGGATGACCGGATGCGAACAGAAGGTGGCTAGAACGGGATGGCGATAGAGCCACAGCATTACATAATATATGACTAATATAGGTAATGCGACTTTACCTTTACACTGCCACCTGGGCAGCAAACCGTTCTAACAAGTGCACACTTTTCTATGGAGGTGTGTGCCTTTCAGGTCCCCCGTCTCAGACGTTAATGCACACGATCCATTTTGTTGGTGATTTGGCGAACCGGTGAGCCTCATTGTGTCTGTCATCGTACAAGGTAAATCCATTGACAGTTTGGAACAGCACGATACGTCGTTCTTTGTAGAACGCTCGTCGGGGGGTGTTGCGGATCTTAGGTACGGTGTAGGTGGCTGCGATGCGTTGTTCTGCGTGTCATGTTGCCCCTGTTAAGCAGGGCGTTATGGTCTCCTGCGAACTGGATACCATCTAGGTACCAAGAGGACCCCCGGCCCGGATAGGTGACCATACGTCGTGTCTTGAACCTACATGTTGGTTGATGTGACTCGGACAGATGTACTCCCGTTTGTACAGGCGGTCCAGGCGGGTTTGGGGGGGCATGATTATCCATTTTTGATGTCTGTCTGTCGCATATAAGTGACGAGATGGTTCTAGAGGATGGAGGAATCAGTGATACCCAAGTACCACTCTGCCCCTCCGGTATGTGCCATGCGATTCGCACCACACCTTGTGCTTATACACTTGACCAGACGATACCATTTTCTCGCGAGATTTACTAACGACTCACATGGCACGTACGACGTCCTCGGACACGATGCTCTCGTATCACCCCGACTCGGTTGTTCGACGAGGGTCTGCGGCGCGTCTTCGCTCCCTATTGCGCCGGACGGGCGACATCATGTACTGGTGGAAGCTCTACGAACGATGCAGGGGTCCTGCAATTGTGATATCAGCGCTCCTGTAGCAGGTGGGACGAAACCCTCGTGGTACCGTTGACTACCTGAGCAAGACGCTGGTACGTCTACAGGGCGGGATTCTCGATACTCGCAATTCTCGCAACTGAGACAACATCATGCTAGGAAACGAGGAAGTTGTCAACCGAACACGATATACACACAAGGGAGCCGTACAAGATATGGACGCATCAGATATGTTACCAACAGCTTCTCCGAGACTTTCAGCAATCGATGTTGTTTGTGAAGTAGACACCGGATCCAACGACGGACGCACTGTCGGTGACAAACCACGAGCGTCAGAGAGCCACGGACGTGCTCCAATCAGAAGCGGACCGATTATTAAGAGAGATCGAGCGTCTGGAGAACCAGCGGATAATACAGACAGATCGCATCGGAAACGCGATGAGCTTGGTGCGTATCTTTGTTACGCTGTGGTTGTGGTGTAGGTGATGATGGTGATGAGCGATCGGGGGTTCTCAACTGTGAAATATAACGAGTTGAAAGGGATGCACGGGTTGGTGGCAGCGAGAACGGTGGACGCTGCGATGTTGAAGCAGACGACGTTCACACTCGAATACCGCCAGGTGATCGTCTGTTTCTCTCCAGGGCGTCTTTCGGATGAACATCCAGCAAGTGAACCCGAGTGCGAAACTGGACCTCGCGCAGTATATAGAAGGGACGACTGTCTTTACGCTACTCATGGCGTGGTTGCTGATCGTGTTGCAGGGGACAAGCACGCTTCATCCCGGACGGTGGCGGATCGTGCGGCGGGTAGCTTAGCCGGTGTTTTATGTGACAGAGATGGTCCACCGGATGGCGCGGAGACAGCGTCTGCGCAGAATGTTGTCAAGGTAGTTTATCAAGAAATGATTTTTTACTTGTTCACGTTCTTTGGGGTGTGTGAAACTTTGTCATTATGCCTAAGCTCGAACGACTCTTCAAAGGAAAAATCACAGCTGTCTCATTCTTTGGTACGGAATATGGGACATGATACGAATGGAGGAAGAAATATCGAGGAATCAAAGAAGGGAAGCACAGGTGATCTCTGTATCGTATCGTACACAACAACGCTTTTTAGAGGAAAAGCTCAAATTCAGATACTGGCCGGCTCTTGATAGGTGGAATCCAGGAGGTAGTACAAAACCGAATCATCTTTTTGTTTTTTTTTCGGTAGAAGTGAAACATATCTAGAGCGGGTGGGATCAGTACACGCCGACCTGTGAGTCGAAAGAAACCAAGAACTTGCATGAATTCAAAAAGCTCAAACGCCTATATGAACAAACACGATCCGCTTCTCCAGCGACACCTCTCCAGTTGTCTCAGACGCCGCAGCATTCAGAGCCTCAGCCGCATTCTCAAATCCAATCACGGGCTGTCTGAACATCTCCCTGTAAAATGCAGTCACTACCTTGTGCGCGACCGCATCGTCCACCCTCCACAACGTCCCGATCACCCCATTGAACCCCGCAAATTGCATCCCAGCTGCAAGATGAAGCACCTCGTCCGGGGTCGATGCGTCACCGACCGCGGTATGACAGGCCGATAAAAATGCAAACTCGGAATTCGTGTATCGTTCCTGGATGATCCTCATCAAGGTTAGCTTCCCGTCCCCCATCGCGAACCATGACTCGAACGGCTTTTTGGCGCGCTGCGAGCCATGACAGGCAAGATGGACCCAACGGTGGTCGCGGAACGCTCGTACAGCACCGTCGGTCGACGCTGCTTCCCTCGTGACGGTTCCGAACGTGACGGCTGGAGGTGGAGGCATCTCTGTCTCGTCCCGAATTCTCTGTATTTCATGTTCTACCTGTGGGAGCTCGCTCTGCTTCGTTTCTGTGCTCGGTCTCCCCTGACCTACAGCCACGAACGAAATCAAATTCGCTCCTCCGGAGGCATCCCGGGCTGCCTTCTGAGCACGAATCCGGTCGTGGGTACGGACTAGTGCAGAGAGAGAAGGTGCATAAGATGAAACATACAAGTTGAGCATATTTCTTTGCCCGCTTCGGTGCATCCCTGCAGCATGGAAAGGCAGCTTCGTGAATTTCGATGTCGGACACCACCAAATGCGTGACCCGAGAGGAAGTTGGATATCGTATTGGAGTGCATCAGCGATTGGTTCGACCACTGTCGACCATAGATCGTGTAGCATTACTTTCACCCACGATTCTCTTCGGTCCCCGAATGAATGCGGGTCCCGTGTCAGTTCCGATAACTGGAGACATAATTGGTCGATATCAGGGAGCGAGCAAGGAAGGTCTACGTGAACAGGGTGTCCAGTGCGGAGGACAATGAGAGCGTCGCAATTGTATTTGGAGGCGTTCAAAATGATCACTGGTCCGAATTCAGCGGCGTTTTGAAGGCCCTCGAAAAGGGGAGGTAAGAGAAATCTTGAGAACCCATCTAGACCCCGAATCTCGTCTACAACGGACTGCCATGCATCCTTCGCTCGCCAGTACGCTCTCGAATCACCACTGCCTTGTGCATGTCCTCGAAGTTCTCTGCTGAGCCATGTGAATTTGTCGCCGAGTGCACGTTCCCGGTTATCCCGAGCTTCCAGCTCGGCGATAGAAATATCGAAGCGGGCGAGTTGATTCCATAGAATTCCTCGACCTTGCTCGAGTAACTCCACAGCCTTTTGAAAGTCATTGTACCTGATACCACATGAGAATGCATCATTTACCAGATTGGCTAGCTCTGATTGCATGGCCTCATGTCTAGACTCCAGAGAAGAGCTCAGTGAAGTGAAGTGATCTAATGTGTTGAGTGCTGTCTGATAAGCCTCTAGGACTGAGGAGTGATTATACTTTTCAGCATTCCTGACCCAAGCCTTGGTTGCCTTCAACAAATCCCATGAAACTGCTGGTGCACATGTCTTCAGTTGCCCATAGACTTCAAAAGCCTCATCAAGGGAAGGAGGTATATGATCAAGTTGTGGTGACTGAATCTGAAGGAGAATAGCCTCTGCCAGTTTCCTAGTACTGCTTGCAAAATAAGGATGCTGGACTGGGTAAATTGCCCATGCATTCCCATACAATTGGATTGCTCTAGTCAGATCATTATAGGTCTGTTTTGCATTGAAGCGGACCTTCAAGGAGAAGGCAAGATTCTGAAGAGCTAGACCATGACTTCGATGACCAGGTGGACATAATTGAAGATTTCTTTCTTTAAGATCAATAGATTTGTCCAGGTCAGTGAAGTCATTGAGCTTGTTATAACATTGCTGTAGAGACACTGCAAGATTCCCAAGAGCTTCAGCATGGTATGAATCACCTGGCAGACAGAGACCAAGTCTCTTTTGTTTCATTTCAATAGCTCTATTGAGATCTGACATGTTTCCTTGAATTTCATAACATGCTGTTAATGATGATGCTAATCTTCCAAGAGCTGATGCATGATCTGGGTGACCCAATGGACACAAGACAAGTGCTTTTTCATGCATCTCTATAGCTCTGTCCATGTCTACTTTATTTTTTTGAGCATAATATTTCTTCAGTAAAGATGTTCCAAGATTTTGAAGAATTTGAGCATGATTAGGATGATCCAATGGACAGAGGCCAAGTGTCATTTGCTCAATCTCAATAGCTTTATTGAGATCTGAGAGATTCCCCCCATGATCATAACAATGGTTTAGAGAAACTGAAAGACAGTTCAAAATGGCAATATGGTCTTTATGGCCTAAAGGACACAAGTCCAACATTGCCAATGCCCCTTCAATTTGTGTTGATAGGCAAGACAAACTTTTGAACTTTGATGAGAATTCCCATAACCTCAGGAAATACTCTTCAAGAGCTGACAGACAGTTGTGATCATCAGACACAACCTAATACACTTGATTAATGAAATACAAATCAAAATTGTAGATAATCAGCACTGACCAATTTGTCACAGGTTGTACATGTTAAGAATAGAGTTGCAGACCCATCAGGTAACCCAGGGATATCACCTTTTTGGATCATTAGCATTTATGTGAGACAGATGAGATTATAGCCTACATTGCCATTGGTTCCCAGACTGTAACAAGCTGGTTAAATTCACAGCTATTTGATCACCTACTGGCTGTTTGTCCCAGCCAGGAGTGAGCTCTGGAAGAGCATATATGCCAAGCTTAGTAGATGCAGAGGGAGATGCAGTGCTACAGGTTACAGAAATAATAAATGATCATGCTGAAGATGAGAAATTATACCTACAAGAGGAAGGGATGGTTCCATGAAAGTACTAAACCATCTAGTGATACTTCTGCAGGACATGTTATTTTAGATAGATCACCAACTGCAACAGTGACACGAATGTCATTTTTGGGAAGTGGAGATGATAGAGTCAACCGAGTGACTATGGATAGTTACGAGTGAGCGGATACATATGATTCAATGAGGACAACTATACCTGTGACCTGGAAAGTGAGATCGTCGGACTCGTTAGAGGACATGTTGAAGATATTTGGCTACAAGTAGGAACGAGACAGATTGTTGAAATGGAAAACAAGGTGGAGAAGACGCCGAGAAGAGCAAGGAAACGCGGGCTGAAAATGTCGGGCAACAAACGCGGAGTCGGAAGGGGCAAGGCGATGAAAGGACAAGTGGGATTTGGCTAGGCACAGAAGACAGGGGGTGAGGATGGGATACTAGTGAATGCAGGGGTGATGACTTTGGTGAAAGGGAAAGTAATGAATTGGTGAGAAAAACGGCGTGTGTGAAGCCAATGACACAAGAACAGGGATGGTTTTCTACAAGGCGGGGGTAGTTGCTAGGGCGAGAGAGTAACAGGTGTCAGTGTCTCGGGCGATCGAGGGGAAGCAGGTAAACGAGCTAGAGCCAAAAGACCAAGAGAATGGGTGGATGAGCAAGATGACTCGACAGATCGAGAGCGATAATGCAGACAAGACAAGGACAATGTGTTAGGAGTGAGGGAGAGACGCCAGCGGAGATGGTGTTGGAAGCGACTAATGTAGAAGGAGAAACAGGATATAAGTAATTCCAGTAATGGCGAAATTTATCGCAACTTATGGAAGACGGAAAAGGGCGCAGAGAAGACCAGATCAAGGCTAGTATAGTCGCGGGATGCAAGATTTCAGGATCAAATGAAGTAAAGTGAAGCGGTGCGGGAATGCAAAAGAAAAAAGGGGGGAGACTATGCAGGTTGCGAAATTGGTCAGTGAGTGGAGAGACTGAGGATAATAACGGCCTGGAGGTGGCGAATCTGGGGAGGAATGCGAGGGGGGAAGCACGGCCGTTTCAATGTAGAGCCGAAATGGCTCTGCACGGGAGATAAGGGGGATTCAAAAGGGTAGTAGAAGATGGGATGTGTGTTGAACGAGACGTGGATGAAAAGACGATACTTGGTGCGAAGCGATGAGTTAGGAATGTATCTGTGGGGTATGTCCGTAGCGCGGACCCAAAAGTGGTCAGATGGACCACACAAATTGAACTTGCGTTGCACCGAACGTCGATTGAAGTGTGACGAGGACTGGGCTAGTGACGATGATACATCGCTATGTCATGTGGATAGCGAGAGACTAACCAAAGGAAGCGGTGGCGTGTGGCAATGAAAGATAAGAATATTACAATGCCGTTAAAGGTATGTTTATTGTCAGTATCAGCAATGCGAGGTGCTGCTGCTCTAAATGGTTGCAACCCAAGATACATCCGGATGTGCATCACACAGGAGGGGAGCCAAGTTGTTAGTGCGCTCGGCGTTTAGGTCTTTTACGCTGCCACAACCCCCGGGAGTTTTCACCTCGTATAATCGTTTCTTGCGAGAGTGCTCCTAGTCTTGGTGATCACGTAAGTCGGCCTTTGCTACAGCATGGATGCGTATAGCAAGTGCGAGCGCATCTCTGTTTGATACTAAACTGTCCCATGACACGGTTGTGAAGTACAGACCAAGTTGCCAACGAGAGTCAATAGACAAGGAGAGGGGACAGAGGATGATGTAAACAAAGCCAGTTGAAAGGTTTTTCTCACTTCTCTTTGTAATCACATTACTTCACCTTTCACCTCTTCACATTTCACTCTTCTTTTCATCAATCACAGAATATTAAAGAACATTCTTAGTTAATCTCCATGCCATGCACTGGACATGTGTAGCATAGCCATAGTTAGTATATAAGCTGTAGCATAGATGTCTTGTAACTCAGTTTTGGTACTTTGAATCCATACCACATTGCTCAGTGCTCTTTTCGAGTGCCTAGTAGTGTGATCCCTGTCATAGTACCAAAACTACTCTACTACCCACTTGATTCATCATACAAGCAGCGCTCTTTGCACTCGCTCCCAACTCATCCTCGTTCCATCGCGGCCGCTCTTCGCGGTTGCACCATTACTCTTCTTGGTTACAGCCGGACCCCAGGCTTAAGGGGAAACCAACTGGCAGTTGTAAAATTGCTCATATCCTTCATTGTGAAAGGACTGGAAAAGCACCAGACCCACGCTTGTCATATGGTCGTCCACTGTATTCGTCACACTCCCCAGTTGCAGACCAGCCTTCGGACAACGCTGGGATTCTTTGTGGTGATCTAAATATGGATAATGTTGCTTTTCCACATAGTGCACTAGCGGTGGTTCTTGGGTGACATTGACCCAGGCATGTAGGGATACACGATACATACGGTCCTCTCTGTGATCACTCTGGGGTAATGAGTGAAGGCGTTCACGCAGCCAGACAGCGTTAGCAACAATCGTCCTGCCCGACTTCTATCCTAGGGTTTTCTGCCCTATCTCTTCAATGGTTGTTTTTACAGGTTCTGCGATCTCCCTCACTTCCTTTCCCCCTCCAACTCTACCCATTGGCATTCACTCTTCATGTACGTCCAACCACACACGTTAAATTCCTCAATTCATCCCCCTCACATTGACCAGGCGAGCTGCTATGTGCTGCTAAGTCAATGTCCCATCCATATCAACTCCCTCGATCCACCTCAGTTTGGGGTGGATCTCAAGCATCTACATCCCGGGCGCCCTTGCGTGCTGCCTGCTCTCCTATCATGGGCTCCTTAGCTCATCCCCGCCCCTCGTGCCCCTTTTCGGTGGCACAAATTCCAATTCCACCAACTCCGGAGCCCTTCGCTCCACAATTCACGCAACAATGGCCAACCT
>JBBPKO010000477.1:0-19111 GCA_038089295.1 Xerocomus amazonicus
GAATGGGGAGATAGCAATCAGTTGGGGATTGGATGGGGAAATGAGGTGAGATAAGAGATCTGCCTAGGAAGGAAATAGTGTCCATAGGGTAGAAAGAGGGACACATAGGTAATGCCTTAGCAGAAGAGCAATGAGCAAAAGGAAAGAGTATCAGAAAAGGAAAATCGTAACACCCAGATACTCTCTTCTGTGGCATACCATTTGAAATTACCACTCTCTTGGAAGATTCATAATGTCTTCCATGCTTCTCTTCTATCACCCTTTCACATCACTGAGGAACATGGTACACCCACTCTCTGACCACTGCCAAAGATCATTAATGAAGAAGAACAGTGGAAGGTAGAATGGATCATATGGCATGAAGGGATGTGAAAATGGTAGAGATATCTTATCAAATGGAAAGAGTATTCCCATGCTGAAAATACCTGGGAACTGGAATGGAACTTGACTGATGCACAGACCATCCTACAGAGTTATAAATGATGAAATTCACTCTGATCCCCTAAGTTCCCCCTCATGCCTCACATCCAAAACAATGATCCCATCTTCTCTGAACCCTCCACTTCTCTCACTCTTCCCAACAACTTCCCCATCTGAGCAAATTGTTTGTCTGAATTTCCACAATATCTCCTCTATGCTGCCATACTTCAAAGTACCCCTCTCCTCCTTGATATAACCTAACATCCTCTTGCCACTAATGCCTTGATCAAAGAGTGTATGCTCTACTTAACATATTCTACTCTTTGTCTTCTACTAAATGATGCAACCCCCAATGATTGACCATTTGTCCTTGTTATAGAAGGCAGTATTTGTATTACACAAGCATGAACTCAAACTCTCGACCTCCTATATCACCTCTGTCTGGGGGATGTTATCAATATGTTACCCTATCAATCCATTTCACAGATTATGTTTCCTTTACTCCACACTCTTCACCCTAGCACTCTAGCTATATACTTGGCTAGTACAGATGATCCAGTACTTTCCCAATCTTACACTCATGCTCCTGCCCCCAGTCTATTACCACTATCTTGTCAACCTCCCTCAACACCTCCCACATCACCAGCAGATTCCCCTCCTCCTCTTCTCCCCATTCCAGAAGAAACACTCTCTTCTTCATCTTGTCAACCACCCTCAGTCGGTCCTCCTCATCCTCATCCCAGATGATGAACAATATTATCATTTAGTCTTGCATCATCTGCAAGCAGACAGCGATCATCTATCACTCTAACTACTCTGTCAACAGGGACTGCTAAGAACCCCATTGATGTTGATACCCTACCATTTCAAGCTATATCCTCTCCTCCTTCTGGCTGGGAGTCATTCTGTGGATGGTGTAGAGAGTACGATAGCCATCTGGGAATCCATTATGCAAACTATGTTTGCTCTAGCTGCTAACAAAGATCCCTGGGCTATTCCCTCCCCAACTGTCCCACTACCACTTGTTCTTTCTGTCATCAGATATATGGTTCCACCCCCTGTACAACTCCCCAATGTATTAAATATGTGGATCTTCCATGGGGAGATGTCTGCCCCATGTTGACCCATCATCGCTGAGAAGTTAATCCAGATGACAATGATCTATATGAGCCAACCCCCTTACCTATGGAAGACTATACTGAGCATGATGAGAAATGGACATGTAAGCATTGAACTAGGTGGTTCAATTCTAAAGTTGGATCTTATGTTATGATTTTCTCTCTTTCTCTCTTCTATGTAATGTTTTCATTACTATAGTCTCATTGACATGGACAATATTCCCTTTCTAGGCAGTCTCATCTAACCTGCCTTGTGTTCTTTACCCTCACATCTTCTTCATCTCCAACCTCAACAGATCAGTCCACAGTAGGCTTACTCATTCTGTAGTAGCTAAGTCAGCATAGCCCATGCACTGAGAGAAGGAGTATATAACCACTGCCCTTGTATAGTAGTCAGTAAGCTAGTTCTATGCAATAACATGCAGTTCTAGTCTTGTACTCAAAGTGAGACCTCCCTTTCACTCGAGCCTCTTCAACTTCTTTGACTCCACTGTCTTGAAGGCAACCAAAGCATAACAATATCACCCATTGCCATCCACTCCTCCCACTTCTCCAAATGATTCTCCCCATCCTCTTCTCCCTATCCCAGAAGAAACACCCTCCCTACCTTCTCATCGGCCTCCTTCTCCCACCACTAGCCACTCTCACCCACGTCGATAAACAATCCTATTGTTTGGCCTACCATCATCAGTCATGAAGAGGGTCTCATCCATCATGCCATCCTCTCCATCACAAGAATTGGGGATGTAAATCAACCCCATTAATATCAATGATCCTCCCTTCTGCATCATCTCCCCTCCTTCTTCTGGCTGGGAGTCCTTCTGTGGTTGGTGTGGTGAATATGATATTCATCTGGAGATTCACTGCATGAACTATGTCTGTCCCAGCTACCAACAATGTTTTCCTAGTCACTCTCTCCCCAACTATCCCACTGCCATGTGTTCATTCTGCCATCAGGTCCATGAGACTGCCTCTTGTCTCACTCCTCAGCACACTAAATGCATCAATATTCATTGGGGTGATTTCTGCCCAGTGATACTATGCCATCACCAGTCAGTAGCAAATGACAATGACCTTTATGAATCCACCTCTCTCCCAGCTGAGGATTACATGGAACACAATAAAGCTTGGACAGGTAAGCATTAAGCCAGATGGCTTAATCTCTAAAAGACAGACCTTTTATTATGATTTTCTTGTAACATTCTCTTTTTCTCTTTTTCTCGTCATATGTTCTCATCCTTTGTAACTTCCTCATGATATATTGGATAATATTTCCTTTCTGGATGGTTATTACTTAACCATCTCATGTTTCCCAATCCCCATTACTTCTTGTTCCCTAATACCCCAACAGATCATTCTATAGCCTACTTCCTCTTTCTGTAGCAGCTGAATCAGTATGGTCTGTGTATCTAGAGACATAGTAGATAAATGTCACCCTTGTATAGTATTTGCTAAGCTAGTTCTATGCAATCCAATGTATTCTAGTCTTGTCCTCATAGTGAGATCTCCCTTTCACTTGAGTCTTCTTGTCTTCTTTGACTCTACCATCTTGAAGACATCAAAGTGTAACATGGTGGTGGTGAACATGGTGGCAAATGATGGAGGTGATGGAGGGTTTGTAGAGTAGGATAGAGAACATAAGAGGAAATGAGTCACTCTTAAATATCAGTCCTAGCCTCTAGATCTAGTCTAGAGCTCAGGTTAGATGAGATATCTGGTCCTTTGTTGTGAAACAGAGAAGCAAACTCTTGTATAGTTATTCCTTGTAGTTTGTGAGGTGCAGAAGGGTGTTTATGATGATATGTCTCAACTACCTCCTCTGCATGCTTCAAGTGTACTGCTGGTTCCCAGGTGTGATCTGTTTCATCCCAGCTCTTCTAATGTACTAAATATTCTATTCTTTTTCCTTTCATGCAAGAGCCTGCTATATAGTCCACCTCATATTCCTCATGTCCTTCCTTAGATACTTCTATAGCATTAGGTCTAAGCTTGGATTGTCCTAGTAGCACATCTTTGTAGAGTTTTACTCTGGAGAAATTAACTATGGGGTAGATTGACACATTCTTTGGTAATCAGAGTGTGACAGCATTTGGAAGCACTCTTATGATGGCATATGGTCCAATCCATTTTTGGGTAAGTTTCTTAGCAGTCTAAGGGAGTTTTAGATGTTCTGTTGACAACCACACTTTATCTCCTATATGATAATCTGGTGTTTCAGATCGCTTTTTATCTCCCTGCAGTTTCATCCTTTCTCTACTTTCTTCTAAGGACTATTGTATTTCTTTGTGACTTTTGGCACACTCCTTTCCATATTGTCCTCCTAAGTCTGAAGCTTTTCCTTCAAATCCTAGGCAAGGAAAGTAATTTCTGGTGACTGCAAATGAGATTATGCCAGTGGCTATAGTGAGGGAGTTATTGTGGTGAAACTATGCCATCTTGATCTATTCTGCCCATTCTCCTTGTTTCTTAGCAACATATGATCTTAGATATTGTTCCAGATCTCTGTTAATATGTTCTATTTGACCATCTGTTTGAGGGACCAGATATCTATTTAGATCAGCACCTTGTATTGGTACTCTTTAAGCTAGATCTCCCTTGTGTTCTATGATAACCACATTGTCCAATATACCAGTTTCCTCAGCCTTCCATCCTAACAGATTGTCTGAGTAACTTGCTTCACCAATACCTTCTGTTGAAGGCCCAATGATCTGACTGTAAGCCCTCCAACTTGCAAGACAAAGATACCTTCTACACAAAGGCCAAGACTTTCAAGGGCTATGCTCATCTCTATCCAAGTCAAGTGTAACAAACAATCTAGCTTCTTTTTGTAGTGCCACCATCATTGTGTGCACACTCCTCTCCCACCATTTCAAACTGAAACATCCCCAGTCTCTATTATGTCCTTAGAGGCCAACAATCCCCCACCCCTCCCTCTTCTACAAATGAAGCTACAGATAACAAGAAACCCTCCAAAGAGGACCTCAACTTAGATCCCCTTGATGATGATACTGCCACATTAACTTAGTAGCTTTTCCAACTACCATCCCCATCAACTGCTCATCCCAGAACTCCTACACCCCCACCACTTCCCCCCACACTCCCTCCTCCTCTTAGACAAGCCAGGATGTCTTCATCCTCAAAACCTATTGAGGTTTGTCTTAACACCTCTGAAGAATATGATGGTAGTCCCCATACTGTGGCTGATTGGCTCAGCAGCATATGAACATATCTCCTGGTGAACCAGGCAATCTATAAAGACAATAACATGAAAGTTGCATTCACACTGTCATACATGAAGAAAGGACCAGCCAAAACTTGGGCCATGGTCATTCAGAACATAGCATTAGATGCCAATACTTTCGAGATGTTTGCTGATTTCATCACAAAGTTTAAGGTAGACTTCAAACATTCAGACCTGAAACATCAAGTGCTAGGGTGGCTCACCACCTATTGTGTATGACAAGACAATGACTTGTCAAATTATATCAACATATTCAAAATGAAAACTGTTCAGGCTGAACTAAAAGAAACATCAGATACAATAGTACTGATTTCATACTTTGCTGTAGAAATCCCCTCTCCCTTGATGTGATGAATCCAATCCATGGATACAGTTCCAGAAAAGATCAGTGAGTGGTATGCAAAAGCCACTCACTTCAAGATACAGTGGGACCTTGCTAATAGAATCAAAAAACAACACTCCCGATCCTCCACAATCTATACCTCTCCCTTCTGATAACCAACTCCTTCTACTCTGAAAGATCCAAATGCTATGGAAGTAGACAGGCTAACCACTGAGCAAGTTGCAGAACACAAGTGACAAGGTCTCTGTTTTAAATATCATGCTCAAAGACATCTATCCAAGGAATGCCTGACCCAAATGAAGTGACCTGAAAGGAAGGAAGTGTGCAAAGTGGAGATGGAGGAAGAATGAATGAATGAAGAGGATATAGAAGCAGAGACAGTGGGCCTACTGTCCACTTGACTTTTTGAACTAAAGAATTTTTAGACAGAAGGACTGTAATAATGTCAGTACTCTCCATTTCCAAAGTAACTTATACCCCTATACTTATAGCAGAACAATAATCAAAATCATTGTGTTTACCCCTCCAACTCATCATCACACAAGAAACCTTGAAAACCATCGAAACCTCTGCCCTGGTAGATTCTAGAGCAGAGATATCCTGTATAGACCATCACTTTGCCCAGAAGTACAAAATTCCCCTTGAACAACTTGCTCATCTGATCATCGCTAGGAATGCTGACCAATCTCACAATACTATAGTCTACTTTTTTACCTCTCTATACATTAAAATAGGAGGACAGACATAGAAACTACAATTCTATGTCATGAACTGTGGCAAAGAGAATGTAATCCTAGGAGCACCATGGTTGGAACAAATGAACCCTATCATTGACTGGAAAAAGGGAACAATTACAATTGATGAATCCCTAGATAAATCCCTCAATCTCTATCTGGAACACATCAGCATACGAGCCTCCTATATAACCAAAGGAAGACCAAAAATGGAATCTCCTCCCCTAGACCATATAGTCTTCAATGATATTGAAATCAAAGAACTTAATCGATATCTTGATGAAGAAACACCAGAACAGCTTGTTGATTGACAGCTGGACTTTTACACCATTGCTACTCTCCATCACATGAGAGAACACATGATCATCAAACCCCAAATAGCCAAGATAGTAGCAAAACTTATCCAATCCACTGAATTAGCTATTGCTATAGAAAAAGTGAAGCCAAAAGCAACCCTTTCCCTAGAATATGAAGAGTTCACTTCTGTCTTCTCCAAAGAGGCAATAGAACATGTTCCTCCATCCCAACCCTATGACCACACACTCTATATAAAAGAGATCTTCATTCCAAAAATCTCTAAGATATATTCTCTTTCCCTAGATGAGTGAAAAGCTGCAGATGATTTCATCAATGAACACCTTCAAATGTGGAAGATTCACCTCTCTAAATCCCCTCAAGCATCACCCTTCTTCTTTGTCAAAAAGAAAGATGGAGGCCTTCATCCTTGCCAGGATTACCAATATATTAACAAACATACTATTCAAGATGCATACCCTCTTCCTCTCATTTCCAACCTCATATCTAAGCTCAAAGGAGCATCTTACTTCATCAAGTTTGACATATGCTAGAGATACAACAATATATGGATCAAAGATGGCAACCAATGGAAGATGTCCTTTATCACCCACCAAGGCCTTTTTGAACCAACCATAATGTTCTTTGGTCTCTCTAATTCTCCTGCCACCTTCCAGCAATTTATGAATGATTTCTTTCAAGATATGATTACTGAAGGATGGTTAATCATTTACATGGATGATCTCCTTATCTTCTCTGATTCTATGGAAAAACATGAACAATGAACTAAACACATCCTTCAATGTATGAAAGAACTCAACCTATACCTAAAGCTTGAGAAATGCAAGTTTAACATCCCAGAAGTGGAATACCTAGGGATGATCATCAAGAATGGGGAACTCACTATAGACCCTGTCAATTTGGCAGGCATCCAAGATTGGCCAACTCCAAAATGAGTTCACAATGTACAATCTTTTCTTCAGTTTGCCAACTTCTATCAACAATTCCTTCCTCATTTCTCTGACACTGCTCACCCTCTCCTTGATCTCACCAAGAAAGATCACTCTTGGACTTGGACTGATCACTGTGAAATGGCATTCACTACACTCAAGACACTGTTTCTCTCACAACCAGTCCTTCAACTTCCTGATTATTCCAAACCATTCACTATCACCACTAACACCTCTCTTTATGCTTCAGGAGGGATTCTTTTCCAAACTGATACCAATGGCACTTGGCATTCTTATAGTTATCTCTCCCAGATGTTCTCCCTCATGGAATACAACTATGATGTGTATGATTGGGAGCTTCTCACAATCATTCATGCTCTCTCCACTTGGAAACACTTCCTTAGGGGCTCTACTCACTCTGTCCAGGTCTTTACTGACCACAAAAATCTGACATACTTCTGCCAACTCCAGAAACTTAACCATCACCAAGCCTGTTAGCTCTTAGATCTTGTGGATTATGATCTCCAACTCACTCATATAGTAGGTTGTTCTCTTACTGCTCCTGATGTGTTATCATGTAGACCTGTCCATCTCCCCATTGAATCTTGTGACAATTGTTATGCTTTGAGTAACTTTACAACAGAAGTCGAAAAGGTACTACTTAATGTTATGAGTCTACTTCTCTTGAATGGGAAGACATCAATGTTGATCATCTTGGATACAACTTAGCTATATCCTGGTATTTGGAGGCCTTCAGATGGTGTAGTCCAAAGGGGATCTCAGAGATGGGTTCTAGAATGGAGGTCTTACAACAGGATCCAAGGGAACAATGAAGAGAAGATAGGATTGAGCTAGGTTCCTAAGCCTAGCCCTGTAAAGATGGTTCAACCATGTAATGGTGTAATGGTGAGAATACAGATGAGGGACATTCCCCTCGAGTACATACATACTTATACTATAGGGAATGGTGCACAGACCATGCTATATATATACATATATGGTAATAGTCCATAACTCTGGGTCAAGGGTTGTACAGGAATGGGCATCCGTAAGAAGGGAAGTACACGGAAGAAAAGGAAGAGAAGCATATCCACAGCAGAGAAGCATAGAAGCTGCTGCAGAGAAGAGAAGCAACAAAGAAGAGAAGATGGCCCAAATGGGGAATAGGGCAAAGGGTATCCTATGGGCAAAGGGTAATACTACATGCAGACACGGGGCAAGGGCTTACCGGTCCAGGACACAGAACACGAGATGCACGATGGGGGAAGTGCATAGGGGTCCTGCTGTAAGGACTGCCAATTGGATAAGGGGAATGGCTAGGAGGGTATAAGCGACTGCCAGCTGAGTGGGGCATACAAAGGATAGGGCGCAGATGATGAACGTTAGACGATAAAGCATACTGAGAATAACCACTCAGTGTAACGCTAAGGAAAATTGTAACATTAGCTCCGTCTTTAGATTTTGAGCACCAGCTCAAAAAACTCTAAAAGAAAACCAAAACCCTAGAGAGGTTTTCCCGGGGGAAGGGAAAGGAGATCCAGGACCTCGACTTCTTTGGTGAAGTTTTCATCAAAAGTGTGGAGGGAAAGAGATGGCATAGGAGGGGAAGTAATATCAACCATTGATTGATGACAGAGAATGAGGACTGCACAGGCCAGAGAGGAAGTCTCAGAGTGAGGAACAAGAGATGGACGCCAAGCACAAGGTGATATGGTCCAGTGAGGTCACTCGGGAATGCAACATTCAAAGGGAGGACAGAAGTGATCCATCCACATACCATCAAGTGCGAGAGGAGAATGAGCCCAAAATACTTCAAGGCAGCAGGGGCAGCTGCGAACACTCCAGGTCACACCTCGGTGACGGACTTTATTCATTGGAGAGAAGAATTCGTAAGGGTTCAAGTTGGAGAGGGGGATATGTGCTGGAACGTCAACGAGACATGGTTGGAGATGATGGTTAAGGAGGGCGATACAGACGTCAATGGAGGAATCAGTGGGGAAGAACATAGTGAACTGATATTGACAACTTAGTGGAGAAAGCCCCTTTTATTCGTCAGAGAGGGGAGAATGAAGGAAGGCAACTGGTGCCCAGATCAAAAGAAGCCAATGTGGCATTCTAGGGTGGAGAGGACAGAGTTCTTGAGAGAAGTTCACTTTGTCAAGGTGGAAGGTGGGAATCCTGCAGATCAGGAGCGCTATGCTTCTTGTCAGAGGAAGCCATCAATGTGGGGGAGGAAGAGAAGGCGGGCGTAAGAGGTTAGAAGAGGGGATTCTGGGGTAGAGGCGATTGTTGGGCCGTACCTCAAGGCTAGGAGGGAGGGGAAAGGAAACAGTTTTACTTCGTGTATGAAGGCTAACCAGAGGATTCATACGAGACAGGTTTGCCAGACCTGGGATGAATGAGAGAGAAGAGGAGGAGGAGGAGGAGGGGTAGAGTAAAGAGTGCCAACCTTGCTTGACCTCCAACGAGGGAACTGTGGGTTAACCATACCCACACAAGCAGTTAAGCCCGAGGCAGTTTAACGACCTACCCAGGTCCTATGGTTATTTAGTTTTGGATTATAACCGTTCACTTCTAAGGTGTGAACAGAGGTATGGGGAACTCCAACCCGGGAGTGACAGTTTAATGACATGACGGTCGTCCACGACAGGAAGGGAAGGAGGAGCATAGTTTAACGTCATGCCGGACGTGCCATGACCGAAGGGGAAGAGGACCTAGTTTAACGTCATTTCAGACGTCCATCACAGGAAGGGGAAATGGACACTTAGTTTAACGTCATTGCAGATGTTCAGTTTTCTTCGTTTTTCTTCTTTTTGTAGGACTATTAGCAGTTTTATGCCATGCTGAGGGCTATAGAACTGGACACTGAGAAAGGGAACAGCAGTTTAAGGCCATGCTTAGGGCCTACACTAGTGGAACCAAGAGGGGAAATAGCAGTTTGAGGCCATGCTTAGGGCCTTCCATAGAAGTACATGTCAAGAAGGGAACAGATTCAGGGAGAAGACAAGGGATGAGGAAGGTGGGGGGAGTGGCAGGTCATCAGGAAGGACAGAGATATAGGAAATTCACCCCCCGGACAAGACCAGAGGTACCAACGATGGGGATCAACCCAAAACAACTCAGAAGGACCCCACAGAGAAAGAGGGGGAGAAAGGAAGGGGAGAAAGACATGCAAGAGGCGAAGGAACCCACTATGGACAGATAAGGACAGGAGACAAAGGAGGCAGAGACAGCAGAAGCAAGTCCGTGAACCACAGGCTCGAGAGGCCAGTCATGGAAGGAAGGGGGGAAGAAGACAGGGGCAGAGGAGGAATTCTGAGGATGCGGAGAGGTTGGGGGGACAGCAGTGGCAACAGGGAAAGGGAGGGGGAAGAGCACATGGCAGGCAACAATGGAAGGGCAGAGAAAAAGAGGAAGGTGTGGCAGCAGTCTGCATGAGAGAGACGATGGGGGGCGAGGTTGGCAAGGTAGTCGTCAAACATATTGATGGAGAACAGGGATGGTGGTTCATCAGAGAAGGAAAGGGGGCCAGAGAGAAAAGCATCATCCTCGATGTTGTCAGCCCAAGAGAGATAAGGAGGAACAATGAGGTCTAACTGTGGAGACGGGTAGGACAGGACAGGGGAAGGACAGCAGGAGGCAGTTGGGGTGGCCATGACAGAGAGGGTGACCAACAAGGGAAGGGACACAATATGCGGAGAGAGAACCAGAGACCGCAAAGGAGTGAGCAGGGTGTCCAATAAGGAGGGGGAAGTGGTGTATAGACCAGCTGACTACAAATGACTAAGCCACTATGCATAGAATATTGGAGATTAAATGGAATGGTTGAGAGAAATGAGGCAGCCAAAAAGGGGCTACCTAGAAAGGGAAATAATGTCCATCAGAGTTTGGAAGACACATTAGAAAAAAGATTACATGGAAAGAAAATGTGAAATGAAGACAAAACATAACACTATATATATCCAATTAATTAAGATCAAGAATTGCTTTCCACCCTACCAGGTGGTTTCTCTAGACTAATCACAGATGCAATTATATGATCTATCAGAATGGATAGCCATTTCACATTAAATGAAGACCTCTATGATGACTCAGGAAAGGGTCTTGTCTTTCTCAGTAAACTGACCAAAGGACAAGGACCAGCCTTTGCAGAATGCTAGTATATCCTAATCAATGATAAAGGGGCCGACTATCATGGTTGCCTCTACCAATTGATTAAAGAAGATTTTAAATGAATGTTCTTCCCTTTCAATGCTAAAGAAGAAGCACAATGAAAATTCCTCACCCTTTGTCAAGATTTGACCACACTCAATAGTTTTCTCCTATATTTGTCTTCTTTCCAATTGTATGCTGCATAGTCTGGCATGTGAGACAATACCACCATTATTGATGCCTTTGCCACAGGGTTAGATCTCTCTTTATCTCAAATGATCATGTCTATACCCAAAGTTCCTCTCACTCTATCTGGATGGACCAATGCCACATCCATCTTTTTTGCTCAGCAGTAATGACTAGCTGCTCTTCATCCTTCTCCTCCTTCTTCTCCTTGTCAACAATGTCACTCTTGCTCTCCTTCTGACACTATTGCATGTGTTCATACCCTACTCCATTCTATCCTACAACAGTCTGCCATCAAACATATCTCTACAACTTCCATTATTCTCTCTTCATCCTCTTTCTCCTCTGAACATCAACTTGCCCTTATATGTTCCTAGCATCATCATTACCTCTGATCTCTTGTCACTCCTGCCACTATTCTCTCTCCCCCTTCTTGCCCTTTTTCATCTGTGAAGATTGCCATGTAGACTACCCCTCTTTTCTCCTCCTCTCTGGTGGATGTTGCTATCTCTACTGACTCTTCTCCTCTCCCTGCTACTACTGTACCTGTCTCTTCTCCCATAGGTGTCTTCATTGATATGCTTATTAGCAATCACCTCTCTCCTTCTAAACTTGCCACCCTGTTTTCCCCTTCTGTTCTACCACCATCTGTTCCTCTTTCCTCTCACTCTCTAGCATATGATGATATTTCCTCCTTCAACCTCCTAGCTGTGACCATATCTCTCTGGCTCTCTCTCTTCTACTATGCTCTGGCCTGTGCCTGTGCTCTTCATCCTACCATTCCCTAGTGTCCTTATCTTGCCACTGTATGTTCCATTCTGTTGTCTCCTATGCCCTCTCCTTTACTGCTTGACACCCCCCTCAAACCTCTGATGTCTTCTCCTCTGATGTCTCTCTGCCTAATCCCTCTGCTGTCTTCTGCTGGTTTCTCCCTGTTGGCTTCTCTGGCTTCCTCCTGTCTAGCCTCTCCCACTCCCTTCATATTATCTCCAGTGTGGTCGTCTATCCTCTCTGTCTGCTTCCTGTGGAGTGAGAATTCATCAGATGATTCTTTCCTTGTGGGCCCCCTTCTCTTTTCCTCTCCATCACTCCCTTCTGTTACAGTCAAGCTATCCAGCCTTGACACTAAAAGACTTGCAATACAAAGACAATAGGAATCCTTGGATGAATCTTCATACCAAGGACTTATAGCCTTATCATGCTGTTGGACCACAAGACTAGCTACATGCTTATAGCCTTATCATAGCATAGACCCCAGAGATGAAAGAAACTCCCACATAGGGAGGAAAGGATATATTGCCCAAGATAGCAAGGAAATGAGAATAACAAGAACATAGATCTAAAGATGAACTTAGGGTTCATCTAGCTAGAAGTACCTACTTATATACTATAGAGATATGCACACAGACCAAGTACACATATGGAAATACCCTAATACCTGTAGAACCCTCTACCTACTGAAACATCTCAAACCTCTAACCAGGCCTTAGATAAGGCTGGCAATAGAGATCTATGGAGAGGGGGCCAATATGAGTGATGATCTGAGGAAAGGGTATGTGGGACTGAGTCTATCTTGCTTAGAGCCTCCTACCAGAGGGAGAACACCAAGAGAACTTGACTGGGGAGTCCCCTGGTCAAGTTCCTTGGGGTTTATATACTAACTAACTATTTACATGAGTTGTAGCTAGATCTAGTTATTACATGGGTTAGGGCATAAGAGGGCATGTAGAGAGCATGTAGAATGGAAGGTTATACGCATGGTGTCCTTGCTGCAGTGGCAGCATAGCCCTATGTATGACAGTTCGCATTTTTGATGCATAAGTCATCCTTGAGGAGATCTGAAGATCTGTCACAAAGAAGATGGAATCTTGAGAGGGTAAAGGCATCCATAGATAGTCTTATATGTGTATTAGTTGGGGTTAAAAGTTGGGGCCAATGGATCAGTCCATTGGCTCAATATCTACAGGCGAAGATTTTGGGTTTTGGTCCCCTCTATAGATAAGATAAGATAAAAGTGTGTTAGAGCAAAACTGGCTCTAGAAAAATCAGTAAAAATGAGGAAAAATCAGAGAAAAATAGAGTGAGTCATAACACCTACTACAGAGAACAATCAGCCTTGTGGTGGAATATGAAGATGCCATAAGATATAAAAAAGCATAGCAACAGCATACCATGTGAGCATAGCAACTGGGGTCAAGGGTATATCCAATCAGGATGGTTTACATAATGGTCTGACTATAGCACATCAGCTATTTAGACAGAGAGAGCATGTTCAAAAAGACATTAGCTGATAGGTAATAGAGACATGATGTATGGGATTACAGTAAGAGTATTACATTGGCAACTAACTATGGACATATTGAGGCAAGTACAATTAAGCCCATTGCTAGACAAAAGCAATGACAAAGGCTGGATAGTGGGATTGCAGCCTCTTTGGCTAGCTTGTTCATAACACCTTCTCCTTTCCCTGATGACTTCTTTGATATCTATTTTGCAGACCTTACTATCTCCACTTGGCCCTCTTTTCCTTTCCTGGTGGACCACTTCTCCACCTTGTTAGACAACACCCAGGTTTTCCACCTGTCTCATTATGATTGCCAAATGGCTTTTCTTCTTTTCACAGATGTCCTTCTCTCTTCCTATGCATACTCTTCCCCTTCTCTCTCATTATCTTCCATCTCCCCTCTCCACTCTCTTCATGTTCTTGGTCTACTCCCTCCGCTTTCCCTGTCCCCTTATGTTTTGCCTTCCTCCCCCATCTACTCAGAGTATTCTTTCTCTCCCTCCAACTTTATTTGTACCCCCTCCTCTCTTCTGTTTTGATTGGTGTCCATCATCTAGTGCCTCCAGTCTTGTCTAGAGGGTAGTCCTTAGCATGATGTTAAACTGCTCCATGTGGGAATATTGTGATGTTGGTGTTAGTCCTTAGCATGACTTTAAACTACTTTATATAGAGATGATATGGTTGATGTAGGCTCTAGACATGGCTTAAAACTATCTACCCCTCTTGTCCATGGTTTGGAAACCCATGGCAGAACCTCCTAAGTACAAGGCTAAACTACTCCTTCCTCTGACTGACAGTTTGGATACCAGTCAGTGGGAAACCTTCTGAGTATGAGTTTAAACTACTTCCATCCACACCTTAGAGTGGACAGTCATATTATAAAATGAAATACTACAAGATCTAGATAGGTCATTAAACTACCTCAGGTCTGGCAAACCTGTTTCCCCTCCTTTACCTCCTTTAGAGGTTGAGCAGGGTTGGTACTCCTTGCTCTCCCTCTTCTCTTCTCCTACTTGTTAGTCCAGGCCTGGCAAGCTTGTCTCTTATGACTTCTCTGGATTGGTCTTCCTGCATGAAGTAAAACTGCTTCCTTCCTCCTCTCTCCTAGCTCTGAGATATGGCCTGAGAATTGTCTCTACTCTGGGATCCCCTCCTCCAGCTCTACATATTTTCCATGCATCTCTGACTCTTCTCCTTGACTCTGATCTAACAGCCTCCACTGAACAAAGCATAGCACTCCTGATCTGTAGGATACTTGCCTTTTGTCTGGCAAGTGGACTTCTTTCATAATCCCCATCTTCTCCCTGATCCCCATTGCCTCATTTTCATCTTCTTATGAATTAGCACTGGTTGCCCTTAATCCACCTCCTCAACCCTGATAGTTTTTATAGCTAGATGTTACACCTTGAACAACATTCTTCATTATGTCCTTCTCCATCACACATCTCAACATTCACTCTCATATCAACTGTCATTTCCACTCTACCATTCTTGAGCTACCATATCTCTCTTTTCTACAAGATCTTGATCTCTATGACTTCTTCTCCATTATCTATGTTCATCATCAGAATATCATTTATCAAGTTTGTAGTTGCCCCTATTGCCTTGAGATTTTCTTTGCTCAGACTCTCATCACTCTCAATACTCTTTGGATAGACCATTCTTGTCCTTTTCCCAATCATCACCTCTCTGAGTGATCTCAGTTTGAGTCCTTTCCCTCTATTCAGGCTTGGTGTCCTCCCCTTATTCCCCATTCTAAAACCTCCTCTGTCACCCACACTTTCTATGAATTCATTCTTACTTGAAAACAATCTCTCCTCACTGTCTTTGGATCTTCCCCTACTCCTTCCACATTCATGAAAGTCTAAGACATCCTTGACAAAGCTGAAGTTGAATTCAAGTATCTTTCTCTACTCTTAGAAGACCTGTTATTTTAGGATTTTGATTCTAGAGTTTATTGAGCTGATATCTTGATTCTAAAGATGGAGTCAATATTATGGTTTTTGTTATGCTTTGATATACCTTCAAGATGGTAGAGTTGAAGAAGGTACAAGAACTCAAGCAAAAGGGAGATCTTGCTACAAGGACAAGACTAGCACTGTGTTGGATTGCATAGAACTAGCTTACTGACTACTGTACAAAGACAATGGTTATATACATCTCCTCATTGTGCATGGACCATGCTGACATAGCTACTATGGAATGAGTAAGCATACTGCAGAGTGATATATTGAGGTTGGAGATGAAGAAGATGTGGGGATAGAGAACATGAGGCAGTTAAGTAAGGCTACCTAGAAAGGGAATATCATTGTGGTAATGGACTTTAGTAAAGATACTGCATAGATGGGGGAAGAAAAGAGAAAAACATAATAGAAGGTCTATCTTTAGGATTAAGCCACCTAGCTTAATGCTTACTGTTACAATTTTCCATAGCATTACACTGATGGATCATAATCAGCATGCTTTACCATCTATTGTTCATTGTCTTCACCCTATCCTTCATACGCCCCACTCTGCTGGTCATCACATATACTCTCCTAGCTGTTCCCATACTCCATTTATCCATCCTTATGGCAGGACCCCTATATATCATCTCTATCATCTACCTTGTGTTCCATATCCTGGACCGGTAAGCCCTTGCCCTATGACCATTTGTAGTACTACCCTTTGCCCATACAATACCCCTTTGCTCTATTCTTCATTGGGCCATTCCTATTTGATATATAGTATGCTTCTCTGCTGTGGATGACTCATTCCTGTACAAACCATTGACCCAGGGTTATGGACTTACCATATATGTACTTACATAGCTTGGTCTGTGCACCATTCCCTATAATATAAGTATGTACATACTGAGGGGAATGTCCCTCATCTATATTCTCATAGTTACAAGGTTAGACCTAGAATCTAGCCTAGTATAAACTTCCTTTATCATTCTCTTGGATCCCATCTATCGACCTCCATCCTGGAATGCTCTCTAAGATTCCCTTTGGACTCCATCATCTAGAAGGCCTCCAATCCTGGGATATAGATAAGTCATATCCAAGACAATCACTGTTGATGTCTTTCTGTTCTAAGGGAGTTAGAACATGTATCATAACAAAAGAATACAGATCCTCCACCATACTAAGCTATTAAGCTAGTATCACCACCACCACTTCTCTCTCTTTGAATTCCACCCCTACCTGCCACCATGTTCTCTTGCTAATGATCTGAATCCCCCATTTTCCTAACTGTACACTCTCCCATCTCATCAACCACAGAAAGCATAGCAGGGTTGGGAGCAACCATACTAGGATCAACCAGACTATCCCCCACTATGGGATGTAGACCACTCATTGGTCCTCCCCCTTGCACACAAAGGGAACTGACTCAACCACCCTTACCTCTGTTAATAAGAAGCCACCGGGATTTACTACAACCCTCCAGAGCAGCAAATCAATATTCTGCTCTTTCCTCCAATAAAGAAGAAGAAGAAGAGTGAGAAGAAGAAGAAGAAGAATTGTGATCGATACACACCCTATCTCTGCCGGCAGCAGGATGGAATGACCCTCTGGTTGAGATGGTTATTACTGAAGAAGTGTCCCAAGCAGAATGACCACCCCCTGTGTCATTCCTTCTGATAAACATCTCTACCTCGCTCGCATCACAGGTACCCCCTTCTCTACCATCCTCTTCCTTCTCATCAAATGAATTGACCTCTCCACTGCTATCCTCTATGTAGCAAGGGTAACCAGAATCACCAATCCACCCTCATCAAGTAGAACAGTTCTACAAATGTGAAGAGTATATCATAGCTCTACCCAGAGACTTTTCTGGTCTCACTACTGACACAATCTTGTAGCCCACTCAGATGGATGGTCACTTCTCTCTCAATGAAGACCTATATGACGACTCAGCAAAGAGTCTAACTTTTCTAAATAAGATGACAAAAGGAAGAGGACCAGTGTTCACAGAACACTAGTATACCACAATCAACAAAAAAGGAACAGAACTACGGGGCCACCTCTACCAAACCATTAAAGAGGACTTCAAATGAATGTTTTTCCCATTCAATGCAGCTGAGGAAGCACATCACAACTTTCAACATCTCTGCCAAGATTTGACCAAACCCAACAGGTTTATTCATTATTCTTCAATATTCCAGCTCTACACCATACAATCGGGTGTCAAGGACGACAAAACTCTAATTGATACATTTGCTGCAGGATTAGATTCTGCTCTCTCACAAATGATTTTGTCAATGCCAACTGTCCTGGATAGTCTCTCTGGATAGTGTGCTACTACTGCCACCTTCCATTCACAACAACAATGCATCGCTGGATTGAGCTCATTCTGCTGGTGAAACCTTCCTACTCCCCCTGTCAGAAGTAATCACACTATGATAAACCATCACCTCCGACCTCTTCTCCCTTCACCTGAACGAATTGCATATGCTCATACTCATACTCTCATCTCCCCATCCATGACATCTCCACAGTCTACTGAATATCTGAGTCCTGCCCTCATTCACTGTCAATGGGTGGCAATGAAAAATCATTGGAAGCACCATTTACACTTGCTGATTGCCCCCTTCCTCCCTCCAGACCACCTGGACTATGAACCCCCATCTTGGCAACAGGATCTGCCTCCCCTCCCATCTTCCATTGAGGTTGCTGTGCTGGCTACCCCTCTCGTTGAACCTCCACCTATCCCTTCTATCCCTATCGCCACAAATGATCCTTGTCTCTCCCCCACTACCCTCACTGCTATGTTTCCCCCTCTCTCTCCTCCTCTTGTCAATGTTATGATGGCTTCTCCTTCCTCTTCCCCTCTCATTGTGGGAGTCCTCACTCTCTCTCCCACATCTACTTCCCCCTCTCCCTTTATCGCCAGTGTCATCGACCTTCCCTCTCCTCTACCTTCCCCCCATCCTTCCTTGTTCTAGCATGCTCTTGCTCAGACTCATGCCCTTCATGCCTCTATCCCCCATCACCCTCATCTTGCCCCCACCAGCCTTGCCGCTGTGCACACTGTCCTCCTCTCACCTTGGGAACCTTCATTGCTCAATGCTCCTCTAGCCCCATTGGTGTCTCCCATTCTCTCGCCTCGCCTTGTCTCTCTTCCGTCATTGGTCATCTCATTGCCATTAGCTACTCTGTCGACCTTCCACTGTTCCTCCCCTGTCCTATCCTGTTCTTCTCCCTAGTAGTCACTCATTCTTCCTGCTACCTTTTCTTGGGCAGATGACATTGTGGATGATGTCTTCCTCTCTGGCCCCCTTCCTTTTGCCACCACTCCCCCTTCCCCTTTCCTAGATGACATGTTTGATGCCTATCTTGCCAACTTGGCATCTCTCCCCCTGCCCCTACCGTGCCCCTTCCCCAACGATATGTTCACCACCTACCTC
>JBBPKO010000478.1:0-20906 GCA_038089295.1 Xerocomus amazonicus
AGAACTCCAAGAGAACTTGACTGGGGAGTCCCCTGGTCAAGTTCCTTGGTCTTTATATACTAACTAACTATTTACATGGGTTGTACTTAGATCTAGTGATTACATGGGTTAGGGCATAAGGGGGCATGTAGAGAGCATATAGAATGGAATAATACACACATGGTGTCCTTGCTGCAGTGGCAGCATAGCCATAGCTATGACAGTTCGCATTTTGATGCCTTGAGTCACCTTTGAGGATATCTGAAGATCTGCCACAAAGTAGATAGAATCTAAGGGACGTAAGGGCATCCATGGATGCTTCTAGATGCATATTGGTTGGGGGGAAGAGTTGGGGCCAAGGGATCAGTCCATTGGCTCAATATCTATGGGCGAAGATTTTGGGTTTTGGTCCCCTCTATAGATAAGATAAGATAAGAGTTACTTAGAGTGAAAGTTGCTCTAGAAAATCAGGAAAAATGAGGGAAAATAGGAGAAAAATAGAGTGATTCATAACAGTATGACTTCCAATTATATCTTTATGAGGAAGTCCAATGTAATTTATACTTCCACACATGCTATTTTTGATGAAACACTCATGCCACGTTGCAAGAGTAAGGACCATACTCCACACAAATGGCCCACTACCTGAGTTGAGCCAGACGAGTGTCCATTGTTGCCTCCCTCCTCAGATGAAGACCAACCCAGCCGACCCGCTTGAGCTCCATCTCCTCAGAACTCTGTCCCTCATACACCTAGCCTGGTCCCACAGGCCCTGGTGATGCCCTCTAGAGCTCCCAGACCTAGACCACCAGCTGTCCTGCCTGCTCCTCGTCACTCTCAGCGCGAGCGTCGTATGCCCCATCAGCCCAATAATGTTTATGGGGATAAACACCCTATAGAACAGCAGCGTGACGTGGATCACCCTTCATGATGGTGTGATATTGTCAGTGAACCTAGCCTCTCATCATGGCCAGATCCAGTGCCTTCTAATATGCCTGGAAACGTTCCTGAGACGAGATCCGAAAACCAACAGTAAGAACTGTGGTAGAACAACAGTAGTTGAAGGAACACCAAATACCAAGTGGTCAATGGGGCAAGGATGTAATGGTAGTAGTCTTAAAGGTTACACTCTTAAGAGGCCTGGTTTTTAGATCCCAGATAATGCCCAAGTGAACAAGACTGGGGATTCCCAGTCGTTGTACCCCCGGTATTTATATTCCAGCTATCTACGCACAGACCAAGCTATGCTACATTAAATAAGGTTTGAATCAACGAAGAGAAGTAAATGCTATTGGCTAGCTACTGCAGCATCAGTCAGCAAACGATAAGAGCGACTATTGCTATAGGCTAACTAATATTGTACATAGCGTGAATACTGCCATTGGTTGGAAGTATTAGAGCATCAGTCAGCAGAAAGATAAGAGGGACTAATGCTAGTGGTTAGAACATGATGGAACAAATGATGTCATTATGACATCATTGGGTCTAGACTGGATCACATGACCTGCTGAGTCATGGGTCTAGGCTAGATTACCTAATTGGTCACCTGACATGTCATGTGACTATGAAGAGTGGAAGTCTGAATAAATGAAAGTCACGTGACTCTGAAAGTCAAGATAAACTGTTGGAAAAAGGTGTGGAAAATAGGCGAAAAATAGGGGGTTTCGTAACAGTTCCCGCCCAAACCAGCGAAGAAGATCTCCACTGGCTATGCCAAGAAGGAGGAGCTGGTTTATTTACACTTTTAATGTCAAAGGTAATACCACATGGCAAGACTTCTGCAGAGTCTAAACTACATCGAGAATAGACATATAGAGACATCTCCACGCTACCAGCTGCAGCACAAGAGGAGTGGAAAGCCGCATGTCAACGTGAGCTTAATATGCTCAAAAAGCAAAATGTCTTTGAACTTGTTAAATCATCTAAAGGGCGAAAGGTCATTGATAACTGCTGGGTATTCGATGTAAAACCAGATGGTCGAAAATGCACCCACTTAGTTACAAAGGGCTTCTCCCAGGTCAAAGGTGTAGACTTCAACCAAATCTTCTCTCCAGTAGTGCAGTTTGAGACAGTCTAGCTAATGCTGGCACTCGCTACTCTGGAAAACTAGCACATTGAGGCTCTCGATGTCAAAAGCGCTTACCTATATGGAAAGCTTAAAAAAGAGATCTTGTTATGTTTTTCTTCATTTCTCCTCTATGCTCCTCTACAGACACTCTTATTGTCGTTATCTTGATCAGATCTCTTCTTATTGATGGACACTGTTTCTCTTCTAGGCAATGATCACTATCTTGCCTCATATTCCTTTATCTGATCCCCATCTGATTACTATCACTCCAAACCCCAACTGATCCTAATCATAGCCCCACAGATTGTTATAATAACACTTAGTCAGGGTGGTCTGTGCACCACTGGGAGTAGTATATATACCTAGTGACTTGTACCAGTAGCAGTAAGCTAGTTCTACGCAATTCTACGTTGATCTAGTCTTGTCCTCATCACTAAGAGACTTTGCCTCAAAGCCTTAAGTAATATCTTTTGACTTCATTGTTGAAAAGGTATTTGAAGCATAACAAAAGAACTAGCTTCTTCCTTGCTGGAAGTTATCAAATGCTAGCATTCCACCCACATTCCGTCTGTTACGAAAATGGGCATTTTCTATGCATTTCTTTTCATTTTCCTTCAGTCTTCTGAGAGGACTAGCCAAAGTCCTAATACCCATTCTACACTTTCACCGTTCAAAGGATCCTGTGACCTCTATCGTCAACCAGCAGTTCTGCCGGTCACGTGATCTGTCACATGATCGATTAGGTAATAGCTCTGACTTGGGATGTCACCCCTAGGCAGTCATCGCCACTAGCTGAGTCATTAAGGAGACAACAGCTATGACATCTACGAATGACCAAGTCTAGACTGATGACGTACCAATGACATCATAGTGATTCTTTTATTCTATGGTATTCTAACCTATAGCAGATATCCCTCTTATCTCCAAAGCTGAGGACATGTGTAGTGCTCCTATCATCATATCATCCCCTATCATCTGCTGCCGAGTATCTGCTATAGTAACTGTACCAATTGCCATCATTCCTTGATGGAACTCCGCCTCTAATCTCCTAGGATCATCGCTGCCAAGATATCGCCAAACACTTCTAGCCACTAGTGTTAATCCCGTATTCCTGGATTGCTAATGCGCAGTCGTCAATTACCAATATGAAGCAACGGTACTATCATACCTCCAATCCCGCAGTCCCGCAGCAGGAGTATTGTTGGTGTAGCCAATGGCTATTTGTTCTCAGGCTGACGTGTACGATTCCTAAGTTATTTCCATTCTCATTCTGTTGCCTACTCAGGATGACACGTCACCCTTCATACCTGACTGTTTACAGACATTTGTATTTTCGTTGTACCAGTAGCAGTAGTTTCTCATATCGGATGTTGTACTTTCAGCCAGTAGCGTATAGTTCTCTTCGTTTACTAGAACCTTAATCAATGTAGCACAGCTTGGTCTGTGCGTAGCTAGCTGTAATATGAAAGACAGGTGAATGCGACTGGTATCCCCAGTCTTGTTCACTTGAAAATTATCCCATCTTAATTGTGGGTGTGTTCAGTAACCCTAGGGCATTATCTGGTCATCATTGCCAGGCCACTGCTAGTGTCGACTCCCTCCCTCAGAAAGTCACTAGGTCAATTCCAGACCACATAGTAGGCGAGGGTTGTAAACCCCTTCGCTTGTCCAACATTCGTTGAGACATCCTCTTGTCCTCAACAGTTGGGAGCGTTGCCCTACCTCTACCCTCCCTATCCTTGCCCAGTGCTCTTAAACTGAGTATCTGTGTATTATCCGAGTATCAGTTCAGACCTATCACCGCAGGACCTATTGATTATTTTGTAGTTTGCTCGTCAGGAGCCTCAACCACTGTTGGTGGTTTTTGGATCCCATTTCACTGTCCCCCTTCGTCGAGTAGCGATGATGACAGTTCCACTACTCACTCTCACTCTTCCCCTTACCTTTCACCGTCTCCAATCCACAAGGACATTCCTCTCAAGGAAGAGATCTCCCCTCTTGAAATAACCCCCCTTTCTATACCACCACCACCTCTCCCCCTCCCCCCACCGCCCTCTATGGAAGAAGCTCTAGAAGCTCTAGGAGCCTCTGCACATCCTATTGAACTGAAGGCCAGTCTACCTGGTGACTTCTCTGGTGACTCGCAAGATGCACCACACTGGGGAATGGCCATGATGGCCTTCTTCACTCTGAATCCAGATGTCTATGATACACACGGAAAGAAGATGCTTGTAGCATTAAGTAAGATGACCAAAGGCCAAGGACAGGTCTTCGCAGAAAAATGGTATCACCAGATCGGCAATGCAGCATTCCCTGCTGGGCAAAAGACGTATGACAACATGATGGACAACTTCCACAAGACATTCTATCCATTCAATTATAAAGACATGGCCCAAAGGAAGATGCAGGAAACCATACAAAACCTCTAAGAGAAGAATGGTTTTCAGAACTACATTGCCGACTTCTAGTTACACACCGCACGGTCAGGAGTAACTGACCAGAACACGCTTATTGATGCCTTTGCCCAAGGACTAGACCTCCACCTCTCCCAGATGATCCTCTCCTCTGCTGCTGTCTCCGACACCCTCACTGGATGGGTAACCGATGCTGCCAAATTCCATGCCCAACAACAGCACATCACCGACCTTCGTCGGGAAGGAACCCTGTCAGCCCATCGATGGGACCCAAATGCAATGGACATGGATGCTATCACTCTTTCCCTGACTAACCACACAAAACACATCAGAGAGAACTGATGTTTCTTGTGTTATAAAGTCAGGTGTTGGACCAGGAAACATTGAGGAGAGACGCGAAGTCCTTTCCCTCCTTGTTTCTCAGGAAGACCTTCGTCTTCCCAAACCTGCACTTTCCCAGTGACCACCTCCTTCTCTTGTCTCCTGCCTTAACCCTCACTCCCCAACCAACCCATCATACGAACTACAACCACTGATCTCACTGACTATGTCTCCTCTCTGATTGAGAAAGGGAATACACCAATGAATATTCAAACAGCCCTGAAGGCGATGTATGAAGGGGAATAGGAGGATCCCCAGGCAATGGATATTGCCCGAACAACTGTCCAGGATTTTTAATGAGGAGGAAAGATCAGTCGATGTCTTCCCCTCCTTCCTCTGAAGTAGCAGCAATGTACACTAGTGTGAGCAATGAAAATGCCATGCATATTCCCCTCTCCTTCTCTGCTGCAAATAAAATAGTCGACCTCTTTGCCCTGGTAGACAGTGGCACCTCAGGAAGCTTCATTGATGACACATATGCCCGACAACTCCATCTCCCTCTTTTACCACTTCCCTCTCGTCTTCACATCAATAACGTAGACAGGATGAAGAACAGGGGAGGAAGTATCTGCTGGAAGGCCCGAATTCAGTTAACATTTCAGGATGTCACTTGGACCGAAGAACTCTACGTAACAAACATCAGGAAAGAACAGATCATTTTGGGATTCCTCTGGTTACAATGAATGAACCCCACCATTGATTGGGGGACAAATACAATTCAACTCCAGTCACAGAAGGGAGACAACTCTCCCCTAGCACTCCAATTCTTGTCTGCTTCCCCTAATGTCAAAATCACTTGACAACTCACCTGCCACAAAAGACAAGAGGAACAAGAAAACGAAACAATCGCTAAAACAACTATCGCCATGGAACTTGCTCAACAAAGCAATAAAAAAGAACAAGTCATCCCTCCATTCATAGTGGATTATCATGATGTCTTCTCTGAACTGACCGAAGGAACCTTACCCCCATCTCACCCCTTCGACCATGCTATATCCCTCTCTCCCGACTTCATCCCACGAGTAGTGAAAATGTACCAGCTCAATCCCCAGGAAATGGTAGCGTGCCAAAAGTTCCTTGATGAGAATCTTCACACTGGCCAGATAACTCCTTCCCAGTCACTACAAGCATCCCCATTCTTCTTTGTCCCAAAGAAAACTGGTGATTTATGACCCTGCCAGGATTATAGATACTTGAACGAGCATACAATCAAGAATGCTTATCCCCTTCCCCTCATTCCTGACCTCATTGATAAACTTCGTGGGTCACGAATCTTCACGAAAATGGACATTTGGTGGGGGTATAACAACATGCTCATCAAACCGGACGATTGATGGAAAGCTGCCTTCATTACTCCCTTTGGTCTGTTCAAACCAATAGTTATGTTCTTCGGTTTATGCAACTCCCCTACCACTTTCCAAGCCCTAATGAACCACCTCTTTTGGGACTATTCAGCACAAGGATGGCTTGTCATCTATATGGATGACATCCTGATCCATTCTACTGAGCTAGAAACTCATCACCTCTATACCTGCCTTGTTCTTGTGCGACTGAGAGAACACTCCCTCTTTCTCAAATTGGTGAAGTGTACCTTCGACATGTCAAAAGTTGAATATCTGGGGCTTATCATTACATACAACTTGGTGGGGATGGACCCAGTAAAAATTGCCGCTATCTCAGGATGGTCCCCTCTGACAACAGTAAAAGGGGTTCGATCCTTCCTCAGCTTCTGCAACTTTTACTGCAAATTCATCCCCAGTTTCTCCCAACTGGCCGCTCCCCTCTACTCCCTTACCCATGCCTCTAACATCTGGTCATGGACCCCCCAGTGTCAACATGCCTTCAACGCGTTAAAACACCTCTTTACCACATCCCCCGTTCTCCTCCTCCCCGATCTTACTGCCCTCTTCTTTGTCATGACAGATGCCTCTTTACTCGCCACCGGGGGAGTCCTTATGTAGAAGGATGCCAATGGGGATCTCCACCCTTGCGCATACCTCTCCCATACGCTCTCTCCAGCTGAGCGTAATTACAATATCTATGATCAAGAACTCCTTGTGGTGATCCATGCCCTCACGGAATGAAAGCACTACCTCCGTGGAACTGGTCTTCCAGTAACGGTCTACACTGACCATAAAAACCTTTCTTACTTTAAACAACCTCATCGGCTCTCCCATCAGCAAGCCCGCTGGATGTTGTTCCTCCAAGATTTTGATCTTCGCTTCTCCATTCAACCGGGCTCTGCGATGGGCCCTGTGGACGCCCTCTCTCATTCTTCCTCCACCAACACCTCTACTGACAATGTGGACATAACCCTCCTACTCCCCGACCTCTTCATCAATCTCATTGACACGGCTCTCCGTAGCAAGATCACTCTCTCATCCTCCTCTGACCCTCTGGTCCTCTCCGCCCTTGACTGCATGCATGCGGGTTCCCCTCTTTTCCCCCACTCCTCTTTTCATGACTGGTCCTTCTCGGATGGCCTGCTTTACTTTCGCTCCCGCCTTTATGTCCCTCCTTCTCATCATGACCTTGTCTCCTCCATTCATACCTCCCCAGCGGATAGCCATGGGGGTCAATTCTATACTCTCGCCCTTCTTCAGCAGGATTATTGGTGGCCCAGCATGTCAACTTTTGTTTGTTCCTTTATTGCAGGCTGTCCCCTCTATTAGTCCTCCAAGCCTCTCACTTCTCCAGTCCTCCCTCCTCTCTCTCCCCTCTCCTCCTCCACAACCCACCCGTTTCAACAGCTCTCTGTCAACCTTATCACAGGTCTTCCCCCTGTTGGCTCCTTGGATGTGGTCATGGTCATGGTCGACCATGGGCTTACTAAGGGGGTGTTTTTCATCCCGTGCTCTAAGTCGATCGACACTGCTGGAGTTGCCAATCTATTTTTCCATCATATCTTCCCTCATTTCAGACTGCATGATTGCCTCATATCAGACTATGGCTGTTACAAAACCCCTATTTTTCTCATATTTCTCCCGATTTTTCCAGCCTTTTTATTTTGACTTTCAGAGTCACATGACTTTCACTTATTCAGGCTTCCACTCTTCATAGTCATGTGACACGTCAGGTGATCAATTAGATAATCTGGTCTAGACCCATGACATCATACATCATGTGATCAAGCCTAGACCCAATGATGTCACTATGACATCATTTGTTCTATCATGTTCTAACCAATAGCATTAGTCTCTCTTATCTTTCCGCTGACTGATGCTCTAATACTTCCAGCCAATAGCACTATTCACTCTACGATACATTATTAGTTAGCCAGTAGTGTTTACTTCTCATTGTTGATTTGAACCTTAATTAATATAGTATAGCATGGTCTGTGCATAGATAGCTGCAATATAAATACCGGGTGTGCAACAACTGGAATCCCCAGTCTTGTTCACTTGGGCATTATCTGGGATCTAAAAACCAGGCCACTGCAAGTGCTCTTCTAAGACCCATCCCACTATCCTTGCCCCAGCATTCATTTGAGTGTTGGTGTTTCAGACCGTCTCAGTTCTACCACAGTTTTCCTCTGTGGTTTTTCGATCTCGTTTCACTTGAACAAGACTACCCTCCTGTGGTAGGACCCGCTGAAGTACACGTGACGTACTTTTGGACTAGCACCCAGTAAATGCTATTCATACGCTCGTCTGGCGTAGCTCCAATCATCGCACATAGAGCAGAGCCTTGAAATAAGGATAACGTTGCTGTTCCCCATAGTGCACTAGGGGTTGTATTGGCAGAGTGGTAGAGGCTGCCACGTAGAACGCATTGATAATGTTCACTGTTCACGTGATCACAGTTATTGTCACGTCGCTGTACTGAGCGTATTCAGGTGCCGAAGCCAGGCATATCCAGTTCCTCCCCCCCCTCCAGCATCGAGAGTTATTGTGCAATCGTGACGCACAAGAGTTTTTATTGACAGATCCACAAGACCCGGAGTTACTCCCTGACCGTGACAGGGAGGAGTTTCTTTTACAGTATATCAGCAGAAAACTTTGCGAATTGCAAAGTCTACCTCCCAAGTTCAGAAGGGAAGTAGTTATCAGAGAAATCATTCAGACCGAAGGCAGTGAATGCCAGCAAACAGAAACCCATTTCAGACAGAGAACCTCGAGGTGTTCATCAGACAGCAAATCCCTGTTTGGGCAAACGGAGATCCAGTAGCAGACTTCTGCCAAGAGTGGCTAGAAGATATTCACTGAGAAAAAATAGCAGTACCGGCACGCCAGCGCATATTTTTGGCAAACTAGTGGTTGAGATCCTTGAGACCTTACGATAGTCTAAGGAGGCCAGCCAGATACCATCAGTGAATGCTAGTTACAGTAGCACTAGCATCAATAGTAGTTTTTACCAGTTCACTTCTGTGCTGCTTTGTTACCTACGAAAGGGACGAACCGCAAGTTTATGATCAGTTGGTTTGCAGTCCAGAACCACACAGAATACAGTCTAGCCCTTCTCCTCTCCATTACCGCTTTCCGAACCATCAGGTTCCCTCGTCTGATTTCCAAATCAGAAGTCAATGAACATTGAGTCAATCTGTGTCCTCATTGTCATTGTAGCTTCTGTGGGAGCATTCGCCGTTTTCCTGATAAAAACTATCGATTCATACATCCGCATGCACCACGCCCTTATTGTTTCGGTCTACGTAGGCCAGCAACCTGTCCTCTCCGTCCAGCTCTTCCGTCCTTCAGAAATTATCTCTCTCAGTGGTTGGAAATACGACTACAACTCCAGAGACGACTCAGGAGGTTGGGACAATTAAAAGCCAAGTCTCAATCCACACCTCTATGATCATAGAACTAGTAGGAGTTATCATCGCTACAGCTCTCAGTTTCTATTTCATCTGCGCCACCGCCCTCATCTTCTATCAACTTACCAGGATCCATCTCAGTCAGCAGAGGATCATCAGAGATATTGAAGCACAGTTTCAGATGCTTCGAACAGAATTAAACCAGATCGAAGGAGCTCGACGAGTGCAACAGACAAATTGGCACTACGAGATTCTAAACAGACTTCCGCCCGACGAACCAGTCCAAATTATTCAACACCGGGACTATTCAGGATTATCCACAGACACCCACACCACAGGGCTTAATGAACAAAGCCGAACCCCCAGAAACCGTAAAACCCAGAAGAAGAAAGAATGTCCAGACCAAGCTGGGCAAACTTCCAAGCAGAAATAGAGAAGGTAACGTCAGCAGTCGAGAGCTTGATGTTAGAGTCGAAGGGAAGTGAAAACCTCTTCAATAAAAAGTTTGTTGATCCAGGAATTTAGAATGGAGACAGGAAAGGCTTCCACCACTGGTGGCTGCTAGTAGAACTATGGGCAGCTACCCAGAAATGGTCAATTTTGGAGGAAGACAAAGAAAGATGCACAGCAGTTTGGTTGCGAATGAAAGGACAAGCAACCCTATACTCCCATCTCCGAATTCAGCAGTGTCTAAAGAAGGACAAATGGATGAAGTGGGAAGATCTTCGAAAAGACGTAGAGAAATTCTTCCGGATCAGCAAGTATTCAGAAGAAGCGTTCACCAAGTTAGAAGGCTTACACCAACAAGGAAGGAAAATTATAGAATTCCTCAATGAGTTCCAATTCCTGAAAGAAGACTTAAACGTCCCCGATGAGCACACTGTTCGTATGCTGCGAAAGGCAGTGGACTACAAGATCTACATCACTGTGTTGGAAAACAATGGGGATCTATCATTCACAGATACCCTTAATGCCTATCAGGAAATGGGTGAACGTTTCGAAAGAGTACAATACGAAAGAGGAAAGAGAACCGAGAATCCGGCGCAGTGGCAATCCAAGCCCCGATTCACGGCAGTAGGCACTCAGCCAGGCAGGGGAGCTCCAATGGACATAGGAGCACAGCAACAGCCCAGACCATGCCCTAACTGTGATAGGATTGGGCATAGGGCGTTAGACTGCAGAGCCCCACGGCAGTGCTACAATTATAAGAAGCCAGAGCATATGGCTTGAGACTGTTGAGTAAAGAAACCACCAGAAAGGATTGTCAAAGCACAGGTAATAGGTTCCCGATTCGAAATCTTAGAGGAAGAAGAAGCCGCGCATTCCACAGTTGGTATCAAAGAAGATGCCGAAGCAGAGAAGGAAAAGGAGTCTTTAAAAGAGTAAAGACCTCTCTTATTCGAGGTGAGAGTAGGTCAGACAATGTTTCTGATATTTTTGGTACCCAGTTTTCCCCTCCTCATTGTGCTACGTGTACTTGTTGTGATCCAGTTTCCATCTACGAAGCGGACTCATTTTCAATTTCTAAAGTTTTTGTTCCCACCTCTGTAGAAGAGAAGAAGGCAAACATCTGATGGATGTACCCTTCTTTAACAGAAGCTGATGTAGTTGCTTTATGTACCGAGCCGTCTTCGAACTTTCATAGCACTGCACCTGTTTCTAGTTACCGTGTACCGTTTTCTGCAGAAATTTCATCAGTCGAGGGGGCGTCTCGAAAGAGCACAGTGACCGACAATTCTGTCATGCTTAATTCCCCCAATAAAGGAAAGTCTCAGAAGTCCATTAAGTTTACTAATTCCGTTAACAGTATTTATAAAACCCTCGAACCCAAGGAAGCAATCAGAATGTCGATACAGAATCAAGAACCAGAATTTCAGCTGATGCCCATGATATACGGGTATGTATTACATGATAAGGTCGTAAGATGGACCAAGATCGGTATGGTAGAAGCCTTATTAGATTCAGGAGCTACTCATACTTTTATTGACAATGACTTTGCAAAGAAGCAGGGCCTCGAAATAGTGAAACTCAATAAGGCTGTGCCGGTCCTCAATGCTGATGGAACAGAACAATTAATCGGGAAAGTGACAGAAAAGGTTTATCTCACCATCCTGATTGAGGATGAGAATGGTGATAAGCACACAGAAGCCATAGAAGCCTTTCTGTCCACCCTTGGACAACAACAGATGATCATAGGATACGATTGGCTTAAACGACATAACCCTGATGTCGATTGGATCCAAAAAACGCTGTCATTCCCAAGATGTTCCAAACATTGCCGAGTACAACCCATGAGTGTAAAAGCCTGTCAAATGAGTACAGAAGAAGAAATGGAGCTGAAAAAGCAAGTCCCTAAACAGTTCTGGAAATACTTAAACGTGTTCTCCCAAGAAGAGTCGGAAAGAATGCCAACCAGAAAACCATGGGATCATACGGTGGATCTGGAAGCCAATTTCGTACCAAAGAAGAGGTGTATAATACCCCTGTCCAATGCTGAAATGGAAGAAGTGCGAATGTTCATCGATAAAGAACTGAAGAAGGGATATATCAGACCATCCAAATCGCCACAGACTTCACCAGTATTCTTCATTCCAAAGAAAGATGGCGGAAAACGAATGGTCATCGACTATAGATATCTCAACAAGGGAACCATCAAAAATAACTATCCCTTGCCGTTAATTTCCATGTTGATCAATTGTCTCAAGGGCGCAGATTGCTTCACCATGCTCGATTTACGATGGGGATATAACAACGTACACATAAAGGAAGGAGATGAATGGAAGGGAGCCTTCACTACGCCCATAGGATCTTATGAACCCGTAGTAATGTACTTTGGCATGTGTAATTCGCCGGGTACCTTCCAAAACATGGTCAACGACATTTTCTCCGATATGTATGCAGTAGTGGTGATCTGCATTGATGACATCATGATTTTCACGAAAGGAAAGACAGAGGAAGAACATGGAAATAGTAGATGAAGTGTTAAAATGACTCCAGGAGAATGACCTTTATCTCAAACCAAGCAAGTGTCATTTCAACCAGGACAAGGTTGATTACCTAGGAATGGTCATTTCAAAAGAAGGAGTAGAAATGCAGAAAGGAAAGACTGAGGGCATTGCCAATTGGCCAGTGCCAAAAACGCTGAAACAATTGCGAGGATTTTTAGGCCTCGCTAACTACTATCGAAAATTCATCGAAGGCTTTGCTACCGTAGCAAGACCTCTGAATGACCTCACCCTCAAAGACACTCCATTTATATGGAAAGAGAGCCAACAGCAAGCCTTTGACTAACTAAAGAAGATCGTCTCGAATGCCCCCTTCCTAGTTTACTCTGACAGAGAAAAACTCATGAGAGTTGAATGTGACACCTCTGACATAGCCACTGGAGCTGTTTTGTCCTATCATGTAGACAGGCAGTGGCGGCCAGCAGCTTTCTACTCTCATTCCCTTGACTCCGCTGAAAAGAATTATCCTATTTACGACAAGGAGCTTTTAGCCATAATCTGTGCATTGAAAGAGTGGCGCCATCATCTATTAGATTGAGAGTTTGAGATCTGGACAGATCACAAAGCACTCGAATTTTGGCGACGACCACAGGATCTCTCAGCCCGACAAGCCCATAGCATGAGTTCTTAATGGAATACAATTACACCATCTCCTACAAACCTGGAGCCTCCAATGGGAGAGCTGATGCCTTGTCTAGGCGTCCTGATCATGGGGAAGCAGAAGATGATCACAACAAAAACATCACTGTCCTCCGAACTACCCACTTCTCTCAAGGGATCGTGCAACTACAGTCGGATTTGGCTGATCGGATTAGGAAGCATTTGCTGAATGAACCACCGATCGGTTATGATGTTGATCCATCCACGAACCTCTACATTGATATCAAAGGAAAAGTCTACGTTCCCCCCAAACTCCATTCAGAAGTACTTGCTGAATGCCATTCTTCCCCCATTGCTGGACATCCCGGAAAGCAACGGACTGTCGCTAATGTTCTTCGCTATTTTAATTGGCCTAGGATGGGGAAGGAAACAATGGATTTTGTCTCCACCTGTCTGGTCTGTGCAATGGCAAAAGGATCCTCTCACCCCCCTACAGGGAAGTTAATGCCCCTTCCTTCCGCCACGACTCCTTGGTCTGACATCTCCGTCGACTTTATCATGGGTCTTCCAAAGTCTAACGACAAAGACACTATCATGGTAGTCGTCAATCGGTTTTCCAAGGAAGTTGTATTCATCCCATGTACTACCACCACAAGTTCACACGATACCGCCCGCCTGTTTCGAGATCATGTTTGGGCCGTTCATGGCTTGCCCTCCACAGTGGTTTCAGATCGGGGACCCCAATTTGCTTCCAAGTTTATGAGGCAGCTGTGCGCCCTTCTCGGAATCAAGCAAAAGCTCTCTACTGCCTTTCATTCTCAGACTGACGGTCAAACCGAATGGGTTAACTGCGATCTGGAGCAATACCTTCGTCTTTATGTGGCTAAAAAGCAGGCAGACTGGGCCGAGTGGCTCGCCTTGGCGCAATTCCAGCATAACAATTCCCTCACCTCTGCCACAGAGACCATTCTGTTTGCAGTTACTCGCAATTACGCCCCTCATGTTGGTTTTGACTCTCTTCCTTGTTCCGCTCTCCCCTTCGGGCATGAACTCTCCAAATCACATGCCGAAGTCAAGACCGTGCTTGATTGCTCTCACACGATCATGGAGTGCGCTGCCGAATCCTCCCACTCTGCCGCCCCTAATTACTCCGTTGGAGATCGTGTTTGGCTTTCCACGGCCAACCTCTCCCTCCCCTATCCTAGTAAGAAGCTCACTCAGAAGTGGATTGGCTCATATACGATTGACACTGTCCGGCCTAACGCGGTTAAACTGATCCTCCCTCGGTCCTGGAAAGTGTTCCCCGTTGTCAACGTCTCCCACGTAAAACCTTATGTCGAGCCGTCCGCAGCCCATCCTGTTATTCGCCCTGATCCGGTCGTGGTCTCTGACGATTGAACAGAGGAATGGAAAGTTGACTTCATCGTTGATTCCCATCTCCGCAAGGGCAAGTTGGAGTTTCTCGTTCATTGGAAGGGTTAGGATGTCTCTGATCGCTCTTGGGAGCCCGAGACTCATCTCTGCAATGCCACCGAGACTTTGAATGCCTATCACCTTGCCCACTCCGCCGCCCCTCGCCGTCTTCATGGCCTTGATATGGCTGCTTTCACCGCTTTGTTCGAGCCCTATGAGAACTTTACAGAGGTTTTGCCTCGAGGGTCTTCTTTGGGATTCAAGACCCTTGCCGGGGGGTAGTGTTACGAAACCCCTATTTTTCTCATATTTCTCCCGATTTTTCCAGCCTTTTTATTTTGACATTCAGGGTCACGTGACTTTCACTTATTCAGGCTTCCACTCTTCATAGTCACGTGACACGTCAGGTGATCAATTAGGTAATCTGGTCTAGACCCATGACATCATACATCATATGATCAAGCCTAGACCCAATGACATCACTATGACATCATTTGTTCTATCATGTTCTAACCAATAGCATTAGTCTCTCTTATCTTTCCACTGACTGATGCTCTAATACTTCCAGCCAATAGCACTATTCGCTCTATGATACATTATTAGTTAGCCAGTAGTGTTTACTTCTCATTGTTGATTTGAACCTTAATTAATGTAGCATAGCATGGTCTGTGCATAGATAGTTGCAATATAAATACCGGGTGTGCACGACTGGAGCCCCCAGTCTTGTTCACTTGGGCATTATCTGGGATCTAAAAACCAGGCCACTGCAAGTGCTCTTCTAAGACCCATCCCACTATCCTTGCCCCAGCATTCATTTGAGTGTTGGTGTTTCAGACCATCTCAGTTCTACCACAGTTTTCCTCTGTGGTTTTTCAATCTCGTTTCAGCAGCCCACAATTTGCATCAGCCTTTGCCTGAGAACTGGCTCGCCTACTTCAATATGATGTCACTCTGTCCTCTACCTACCATCCCCAAACTGATGGCAAAATGGAGCGAGTCAACCAAGAGTTGGAAACATATTTACAACTCTTTTGTAGTAATGAGCCCACAACTTGGCCCGACCTCCTTTCCTTTGCTCAATTTCACCACAACTCCTCCATCCACTCCTCCACCAAATGTTCCCCCTTCTCCCTTCTCTTGGGATATGAACCACAAGCATACCCCCCTCTCGGAAAAATATTCCTCCCTGCTCTGACCAAACGACTGAATACTCTGGAAAAGGCGTGATGGGAAGTATCTGCAGCTTATGAATTATCTCAGGAAATGATGAAAGCGAGAATCCGCAGTAGGTTCTGCCTGTGAAAAGTAGGCAATAAGGTGTGGTTAAAAGTGACCAATCTCCACCAGAGTACACCCTGGAAAAAGCTCAACTCTCCTCAGGAAGGACCCTTCATTATCACCCAGGTTCTCTCTCCTGTGGCATACCGATTAAAACTTCCTCCAACATGGAAGATCCATGACATCTTCCATGCTTCCCTTCTTTCCACGTTTTGCAGCACCCCTGAGTTTGGAACTCCGACGCTTCAACCACCTGCGGAGATTATTGACAAAGAAGAGCAATGGAAGATAGAGCATATCTTATGACATCACAGAGGAAAAGGTCGACAGAGTTACCTTATTAAGTGGAAGGGATACTCTCATGCCAAAAATACATGGGAGCTAGAGCAAAACTTATCCAGGGCACAGACCACCCTCCTCACATATAAGCGACAGCATTCGCTGTAAGTGAACGTTGGTTTCTTCACTTCACCCCCCTTGATGCCAGCCATCCACAACCTCGCTAACATCATGTCAGAATCGTCGACTGCCTCTGTTCTCTCTGACTCAATTCCTCTTCGTGCCAACCTCCTGCCCATCTTTCCCCATTGTCTCCTCTTTGGTGCCATCCTCCAAGATGCCATTCTGATGATGTCTATTGCCAACCACCCTCTTGCCGATGAAGCCATGTTGGAAACGTGTAACCTCTATTTAATGTACTCCACCCTCTGTCTTGTGATGCACCAGCTTACCCCTCATGATCACCTGCCTGCTTTGGTGGCAGAAGGAAGCATCTGTATAGCGCAAGCTCATATCCAAATGCTCGACCTTCTATTCCTCCTATATTTTGGAGATGTCATCAACTCACTCCCATACGACTTAGTTGCACCTATCTTCACTCCTCTCCTATGAACTCTCCATCCAGAAAGTTGAGGACATACCTGATGCAAGATGACGATCCAGTCCTCCCCTGCACCCACTCTGCCCACTCCACTGCTCCATCTCCTGCACCACTTCCTCGTCGACCAATTACCGAATCTCCTCCTTCCTCTCCTCCCATGTTGTCTCTCTCTCCACCACCTCTTGGCTACCCCACATTGCCCAATACCTGCCAAACACCAACCCCTGCCCCTTGTCGTCAAACCAGATGACAGACCATTACTTCATCCTTTGGGTTGCCCACGTCCTCCATTCATCGACAGACATTCCTTCACCAACCAGGAACTCGAGAAGACCCTATTGATGTGGATGCCCCAAGAGAATGGGAGAGCTACTGTGTCCACTGTGGGGAATATGACACTCATTTGGGCATTCATTGTCCAACTTATGCCTGTCCCATCTGTCAGCGAGTCACTCCCGGGCACTCTAAGGAAAATTGTCCCACTGGTATCTGTGCTACCTACAGCCATGCTCATGGCTGGGCACCCTGTCCCCCACCAGACTACAATGTGAAGGTGAAAGACGACAATCTCTACAAGCCTACCCCCCTCCCTGCTGAAGACCATGATGAACAAGATGAAGCATGGGCGACTAAAGGGCAATATTAGGGTAATTGAGGTGTTAGTCAGTGTCTGACATCTTAGATGGAGGCTTCTGTTACATTTTTCTTCGTTTCTCCTCTATGCTCCTCTATGTTATCTTGATCAGATCTCTTCTTATCAATGGACACTGTTTCTCTTCTAGGCAATGATCGCTATCTTGCCTTGTGTTCCTTTATCTGATCCCCATCTGATTACTATCGCCCCAAACCCCAACTGATCCTAATCATAGCCCCATAGATTGTTATGATATGTTACGTTTTCTTCCTCTCTTACCCCTCCATTCAATTACCTTTCCCTGATATTCCCTTTCTTGACCATATGATAACCTTTCCATGATCTTGTCCATTTATCTCACGACCCGGACGCTATTCCCGTTCTAGGCATAGATTGTTCTTTTGCCTCGTATTCCCGTTTCTTCCCTTCCTTGATGGTTGCCATGATACGATAGCTATGACTCGACATAACTCACTATGAGTCATTCCGCAGTAGGACACAGCTTGGTCCGTGCACCAACAGTATACCTATTTAGACTAGCGACCGAGTGTACGGATTCCCTAAGTAGTTTCTCCCTTGTATCTTGCGACATACTCGTCAATAGATCCATTGGTTTCTCCAACGTTTACTCTGTGAACCTCTTGGACGTTCTACTTCACCGATATCAGATCCAAGACCTCCGGCTTGTGAGGCAATGATACCTTCTGATCGAAGGCCCAGATCCAGATCCCCTTTGCAAGAGCTACGCTCGTTCCTACCTGGACCAAGCATAACACCCTTCTCCTGTCCCTTCCTGTCCTTCTCTGCAATTGGATCTGGTCATACCTCATGCCTTTCCTGGGCTGATGATGAAGGGGATGATACCTTCCTTTTTGGTCCCCTTCTGTTCTCCACTGAACCTCCAACCTCCTTCCCAGCAGATATGTTTGACGCCTATCTCACTGACCTTGCCCTTCACCATCTTACTTGTGAGGATCGCCACCACACTTTCATCTTTTTCTCTGACCTTCCATTGTCACCAGCTCCTTGCTCCTCCCCTTCTCTTTCCCTGTCTCTGCCATTGTCCCTGTGCCCCCTCCGCATTCTTGGCCTCTCTTTCCCGTGGTTGCTGTCCCCTGTCCTTCCCTGCTTGGCTGGTGTGTCCAGTTCATGGTTCACGGACTTACTACTGCCCTCCCCGACCTCTCTTTCTTGCACTTCCCTTTCTCCATTGCCATCTCCTGTCATCCTCTCCCCTCCTTCCTCTCCTCTACTGTCCTGGGCATCACAACCCTTATTCTTTTCTCTCCCTTGTTCTTCTCTACTGCTTTTCTCTGCTGTTCTGTTCTAGGGTGTCTTGGTTCATTCCCATCATTGGTGCCTCCGGTGTTGTCTAGAGGGTGAATTTCCTCTGTCTTTGTCCTTCCTGATGACCTGCCACTCTCTCCACCTTTCTCATCCCTTGTTTTCTCCCTGAATCTGTTTCTTTCGACATGTGTACTTCTACAAAGGCCCTAAGCATGGCCTTAAACTGCTGTCCCCTTCTCTGATGTCCAGTTCTATAGCTCTCAGCACGGCATAAAACTGCTAATAGTCCTACAAAAAGAAAGAAAACGAAGAAAACTGTGGGTCTGGCATGACCTTAAACTGCACTCCTCCCCCCTATCGTGGATGACTGTCATGTTGTTAAACTGTCACTCCCGGGTTGGAGTTCCCCATACCCCCATTCACACCTTAGAAGTGAGCAGTTATAATCTAAAATTAAATAACTATAGGACCTGGGTAGGTCATTAAACTGCCTCAGGCTTGACTGCTCGTGTGGGTATGGTTAAGCCCACGATCCCCTTGTCAGAGGTTGAGCAAGGTTGGCACTCTTTGCTCTACCCCTCCTCTCCTCCTCTCCCTCTCATTTATCCCGGGTCTGGCAAACCTGTCTCGTATGAACCCTCTGGATAGTCTTCCTGCACAAAGTAAAACTGCTTTCTTCCTCCTCCCTCCTAGCCTTGAGGTATGGCCTGAGAATCGCCTCTACCCTGGAATATCCCCCTCCGGCTCTATGCATTTCCATGCAACTCCGACTTCCCTTCTACTCCTGCACTGACAGCTTCCTCTGATAAGAAGCACGACACTCTTAATCTGTAGGATTCCCATCTTCCACCTTGGTAAGCAGACTTCTCTCAAGAACCCCATCCTCTCCATTCTGGAACACCACATTGGCTTCTCATGTATAGGCACTGGTTGCCTTCTTTTACTCACCTCTTCTTTGACAGTTTATAAGGATCCCCATGGATTGACGGCAGCAACATCGTTCACCATGTCTTTTGCCATCTCCCATCCCCACATCTATTCCTGCATCAACCATCACTTCCCCTCCACCATCCTCAAACTGCCAGCACACCTTTCCTTCCCTCAAGATCTAAACCCTTATGACTTCTTTACCATGATTCATGTTCATCACCGGAATCGTGTTCGACGCATTCACAGTTGCCTTCACTGCTTGGAGATTTTCTTCGCTTAAACCATGATAGCTCTGGATGCCCTATGGATGGAGCATGTCTGTCCTACTCTGGACGACTCCTACCTCTCTCCAGCACCCTCACATTTTGAATCTCTCCCTCCAGTTTGGGCTTGGTGCCCTCCTCTCATTCCCTGTTTGGAAACATCTCCCCTCGCCTGCATCTTCTATGAGTTTGTACTCATATGACAACATTCTCTTCAGGCTGTCTTCGGCTTCTTGAACCCTCCTACATTCGCCAAAGTTCAGGACATCCTTGACAAAACTGAAGTCAAGTTTGTCTGCCTCCTCGATGACTTCTCCCTCTAGGGTTTTGGTTTTCCCTTAGGGTTTTTCGAGCTGGTGCTCAAAATCTAAAGATGGAACTAATGTTATGGTTTTCCTTAGTGTTACACCAAGTAGTCATTCTCAGTATGCTTTATCGTCTAACATTCATCGTCTTCACCCTATCCTTTATACACCCTACTCCACTGGTAGTCGCTTATACCATCCTAGCTGTTCCCCTTATCCGATTGGCAGTCCTAATAGCAGGACCCCTATGCACTTCCCCTATCATTTGCCTCATTTTTCATGTCTTGGACTGGTAAGCCCTTGCCCCATGTCCTATTGTAGTATTACCCTTTGCTCATGGGATACCCCTTGCCCCATTCCCCATTTGGGCCATCTTCCATTTGATATGTAGTATGCTTCTCTTCTCTGTAGCATACTTCCTTACTACACATGACTGCTTCCCTTCCTGTGGATGACCATTCCTGTATGAACCCTTGACCCAGGGTTATGGACACTTCCATATATGTATATACATAGCTTGGTCTGTGCACCATTACCTATAGTATAAGTACATATGTACATACACAAGGGGAATGTCCCTCATCTGTATTCTCACTGTTACAAGGTTAGCACCTAGAATGCTAACCTAGAACAATCCTATTCCTTTCTGACTCCCTTGGTTATTGTTGACATATTGACCACCATCCTGGAGCCTCCATCGTCCCCTTGGAATATGC
>JBBPKO010000481.1:0-16961 GCA_038089295.1 Xerocomus amazonicus
CCCTTATGCCCTAACCCATGTAATCACTAGATCTAAGTACAACTCATGTAAATAGTTAGTTAGTATATAAAGCCCAAGGAACTTGACCAGGGGACTCCCCAGTCAAGTTCTCTTGGAGTTCTCCCTCCGGTAGGAGGCCCTAATCAAGATAGACTCAGTCCTACATATCCTCTTTTTTTCAAATCATCACTCATATTGGCCCCCTCTCCATAGATCTCTACTACCAGCCCTATCTAAGGCCTGGTTAGAGGTTTGAGGTGTTTCATCCTCCTGCTTGCCCCTTTGCTCTACTTGTCAGTCCTTATGGCAGGACCCTTATGTCTTTCCCCTATTGTCTACCTTGTGTTCTGTGTCCTGGACTAGTAAGCCCTCACCCTATGTCTATTGTAGTATTACCCTTTACCCATGGGATACCCTTTGCCCTCTTCCCCATCAGGTCATCTTCTTTTGCCTTGCAGTATGCTTCTTTGTTCCAGATGACCTATTCCAGTATGAACCCTCTACCCAGGGTTATGAACATCCCATATACATACCTACACAGCCTGGTCTATGCACCATACTCTGTAGTATAAGTACATACATATAGTAGAGGGATAGTCCCTCATCCATACTCTCATCTTTACAGGGCTAGGCTAGTGCTTAGCTTTCTATTTGATTCCTTTATCATTCCCTTGGATATCACTGTCCAACTTCCATCCTGGAACTTTCCTGAGATCCTTTTTGGAATATGTCTAAAGAGACCTCTAATCTAGGGATATAGATAAGTCATTGTCAAGGCTTTAACATTAACAAGCCTTTCCATTTCAAGGAGTCAAATCTCATAACAGCACTAAGGATAAAGTGCTACAGCTTTGCTATATTCATTCCTGATCCACAAGGAGAAGTGGCATTCAGGCTGTTGTCTAAGAATTTGTTTCAAAACCTCTCAAACTTTGAGGAGCCCCTTGGAAGGGCAGATTTGTGTCTCAGATAAATAGATCTTCTCAGATAACCCCATTGGGTTGTTTATGGCATCAGGGTCGAGCCTGAATAAGCTTTGTCCAACCAGGTTAGCTGGGCTGAGGATCCATACAGTATTCAGTGCCAAGAGGCTGAGGTAGTCTGGAAAACCTTTACTCAGTACTTAGTTTATGTGTAGCTTTGTTACATCACTACATAAGTGTTGTTGCTATCAAACACTGTGAAAGAGATGTTATTACCTTCGATCTAAACACTACTACTTCTGATCTTTGTGTTGTAAACTCCCCAGAGCTTGGTTGGAAGATACTAAGCAGTACACACTATTGGGAGGAAGTTTGGGGCAATCAGCAGTGGACACACTGGCTGAGGTCCTTGGGAAGCTTAATGATACTCTGGATGAGTTCAAAGAAGACAAAGGAAAAGATGTTTTAAAGAAAATTGCAGATCCAGGAAAATGGAATGGAGATAGGAGCTAATTTAGGACTTGGTGGCTAAAGATTAGAGCCTGGAGAACCTGTAACCAATGGAAACATAACAAGTATCAGATAGTGGCAGTCTTGAGTTGCATGGAAGATAAGGCACAAGAATTTGCCAGGATCACTATGGAGAAATATCTAGATATAGAAGAAGAATATGAGAAAGACTCAAAAGGGCAAATCTTATCTATCAAAAAAGGAGATGATGCTTGGCCTACATAGAAGGACTTTGAAGAAGAAGTAAAGGACTACTTTAGAATTGATGTCCTGGTCTGGGAATCATTCAGAAGACTTGAGGCTCTCAAACAAAATGGAAGATCTATAGATGAATTCCTCCAGATCTTTGAAAATCTTCAAAGTAAAGCAGAGATCTCTGAAGGTCATGCTGAAACCCTCTTAAAATGCACAGTAGATTACAGAATTTACTATCATGCTGCGCTTTACACCACAGTTTCAGGTTATGAAGACTGGAAGAAAGTTTTCAGAGAGATAGGAAGAAACATGAAGAGGATGAATCTAGAAAGAACTATGCCTATGAATTGCTTTATGGCAAACAAAACTCACTATCCAGCATCTAGGGGACCTCCCCCTTTGACTCCTCAATTTACCAGAACTGGGATACAACCAGGAAGAGGTGTTCCCATGGAGATTGATTGCCAAAAAGAGAGATCTGATACCAGAACCTGTTATGGATGTGGTCAGAAAGGTCACATATGGCCCAACTGTTCCAAGAACCCAAACAGGCGAACCAATACTTCTCAGCAACCATCTCAGATCAGGCAACAAGTCTGGGACCCATACTTTGGAGCTTATACAGAAATTCCACAAGATCAAGCAGTAGAAAATAGACTGAAAGACCCCTACCAAATGTACCCACTCAAAACACTGCAGATCTGAGGGCTGCTTATACTACTGAAGAGGCAGAAGCCTATTGGAGGGATAAGCTAGAAGTAGAGTGAAGCAGAAAGCAGTAGAATCTTTAAAATAAAAAAGTCTTTGAATAATGGAGGTGTCTAGAGACTTAAATTACAAACCAGTTTCTTAGAAACTAGACAGTTCTCTACTTGTACCATAGATAGCATGCTTCAAAATGTCTATCCTCATTCTGCAAGGGTGACTCCTTGGAGTGTGGCACCAGAATTAAAACATAGTGTGCTTGATTCCCTAGTAACCCAAGTAAGGAATAGTTTCTCTTTCTACAAATCCTCCAATCCCCAAATCCATTCAAGGACTATTGGCTCTGGAACATTGGCCATTGGTGGTGAGTTATCACTACCCTTAAGTATTATATTCAAAAGAAAAGGCCAATGGTGGCAAACAGCTTTGGAAACACTCCTAGATTCAGGAGCATGCCAAACTTTTGTTGATGAGAGATGGGTAGATCGACAAGGGATCACTAAATGCCCTCTACAAAAACCATTAGATGTTAACAATGCAGATGGAACCAACTCTGCACATGGAAAAATCACCCACTATATTACCTTTATTGTTTTCTATCAAAGGCTTTATGAACTTCTTAATGCCTATGTTTCTACCTTTGGAACACATCACATGATCTTAGGATATGACTGGCTATATTTCCATAACCCTGAAATTAACTGGAATACTCAGAAAGTGCACTTTACTAGATGCACATCCTACTGTAATTTACTAAAAAGGCATCAACTACCCAATCTAGCACAAATGCCTGTATCATTATGAACTATAAAACTAGGCCTAAAGGATCTAGTCCCAGAAGAATATCATGACTATCTAGATGTGTTCTCAAAAAGGGAATCAGAAAGATTATCTGAGTGAAAACCCTAGAATCATGCTATAGATCTCAAACCTGATTTCATTCCTAAAAAAGGAAAAATCATTCCACTATCAGAACCAGAAATGGAAGAGATTCACAAATTTATCAAAGAAGAGCTACAAAAGGGATATATTAGACCATCTAAATCCCCACAAACATCACCAGTGTTCTTTATTCCAAAAAAGACAGGTGATAAGTGATTGGTAATGAATTATTGCTATCTAAATGAAGGGACCATTAAAAATGCATACCCTTTGCCCTTAATTCTACAGCATATTGATTGCCTCAAAGGGGCAGATATGTTTACTGCCCTAGATCTCAGATGGGAGTACAATAATGTTCATATCAAAGAAGGAGATGAGTGGAAGGGAGCTTTTGTAACTCCTATTGGAGCCTATGAGCCCACTGTCATGTATTTTGGAATGACTAACTCTCCCCCTACCTTTCAGCAAATGATGAATGACATCTTCAACAATATGTATATCTTCTTAGTGATTTATTTAGATGATGTACTCATATTTACATCTGGAAAAATGAAACAACGATATGAGGAAATAGTCAAGGAAGTACTACAGAGACTTAAAGAGAATGACTTGTTTGTTAAACCAGAAAAATATGCCTTCTCACAGTAGAAAGTAGACTTCTTAGGAATGGTAGTATCTGAAAAAGGAGTAGAGATGTAGGAAAAGAAGATGTCAGGAGTATTGGAATGGCCTATCCCCACTTGACCTAAACAACTCCAATCATTCCTGAGACTCTGCAATTACTACAGATGCTTCATTCAAGACTTCTCCCAAAAAGCCAGACCTCTTAATGACTTAACCAAGAAAGATACTCCATAGAAATGGGGGCCAGATCAACAAAAGGCATTCCAAGAGCTGAAGAAAGCCTTTACCACCACCCCACTTTTGGCCTATCCAGACCAAAACAAAGAAATCAGAATAGAAACTAATGCTAGTGATATAGCTATAGGGGGAGTACTATCTGTCAAAGAAGAAGATGGACTTTGAAGACCTAGTGCATTTATCTCCCACTCCTTTAGTGTATAGGAGCACAATTATCCTATCTATGACAAAGAACTCCTAGCAGTAATAAGGGCATTAGAAGAATGGCACCACTATCTCATAGAAAGACCTACCTTTGAAATCTGGACAGATCATAAGAATCTGGAGTATTGGAAACACCTCCAGACCTTATCAGGAAGACAGACAAGATGGCATGCCTTGCTACAGGAATGCAACTATATCATTGTTTACAAACTAGAATCCTCTAATGGAAGAGCAGATGCTCTCTCCAGAAGATCTGATCATGGAGATGCAGTCTCTGATCATAATCAAAATATTACAGTACTACCAGAAACACTATTTATTAATAATATTTTGTTTTCTTCTTCCTTCTATGAATCTTTACAAAAAGAAACACAAAAACTAAAAAACTTAGAAATACCAACTTTCACTTATGACACTACAAATGAGGTTTTTATCAATCAAAATCAAAAGGTCTATGTACCAGATACTTTATGATTAGAATTACTTAATATCTGTCATGACTCTCTCTTAGCAGAGCATTCTGGTCAAGCCAGAACTTTACATTTACTTACTAGACATTTCTCTTGGCCTGGAGTAACTAAAGATATCAAAACTTATGTAGATAGCTGCCAAGTGTGTACCCAAACAAAAGGATCTTCAAAGACACCAGCAGAAAAACTCTTACCACTATCAATACTCACAAAACCATGGACAGATCTTTCTGTAGACTTTATAACTGGATTACCATCTTTTAATAAGTTTGATTCTATCTGTGTCATTGTGGACTGATTTTCAAAAGAGGTGGTCTTCATTCCATGTTTCAAAACCATCTCTTCAAAACAATTAGCTTCCCTATTTAGAGATAATGTTTAGTGTATCCATGGACTTCCCTCCTTAATTATCTAAGACAGAGGACCTCAGTTTGCATCAGAGTTCACCAAAGAGCTATACAAACTCCTTGGCATCACACAGAGGATCTCTACTGCATACCACCCTCAAACAGATGGTCAAACAGAGCACATTAACAGAGATTTGGAACAATATCCAAGATCATATGTCACTAAGAAACAAGGGGAATAGGCAGAATAGATCAAGATGGTGCAGTTTCATCACAATAACTCTCTCACTACTGCCACTGACACCATCCCCTTTGCAATCACTAGAAATTACTTCCCTCACTTAGGATTTGAAGGAAAGGCCTCAGATCTAGAAGGACAGTATGGAAAGGGATGTGCTAAAAGTCACAAAGAGGTACAACAGTCCTTAGAAGAAATCAGAGAAAGGATGAAACTATAGGGAGATAAAAAGCGATCTGAAGCACCAGATTATCACATAGGAGATAAAGTGCAGTTGTCAAGAGAACATCTAAAACTCTCTTACACTGCCAAGAAGCTTATCCAGAAATGGATCAGACTATATGCCATCACAAGAGTATTCCCAAATGCTGTTACACTTCAATTACCAAAGAATGTGTCCATCCACCCCACAGTTAATATCTCCAGAGTGAAACCTTATAAAGATGTGCTACTAGGACAACTCAAGCTTAGACCTGATACCATGGAGATATCTGAGGAAGGACATGAAGAATATGAGGTGGATTACATTGCAGGATCTCACATGCAAAGGAAAAGAATGGAATATCTAGTGTATTGGAAGGGTTGGGATGAAATAGATTGCACCTGGGAACCAGCAACACACTTGAAGCATACAGAAGAGGCAGTTGAGATATATCATCATAAACACCCTTCTGTACCTTGCAAACTATGAGGAATAACTATGCAAGAGTTTGCTTCTATGTTTTACAACAAAGGATCAGATATCTCACCTAATATGAGCTCTAGACTGGATCTAGAGGCAGGGACAGATATTTAAGAGCAACTCATTTCCTCTTATGTTCTCCCATCATCTCAATAATGTTATAACCATGCCACTTGACTAGATGCTACAAAGACTTGCACAGTGCCTGAACAACTCACCCTTGAACTTACTAGTCACAGGCTTATAGTCTAATCATGCTGTGAACCCAGAGGCTCCAACAGTAGAGAAGGAGAGGGAAAGGGATATATTTCCCAGGGTGGTAAGGAAGGGAAGTGACAAGGACGTATGCTAAAGACAAGCTTAGAGCTTGTCGAGCTACAAGTACCCATCTTATATACTACAGAGATATGTGCATAGACCAAATACACATATGGAAATACTCTAAGACCTGTAGAACTCTATACCTACTATAGAGAATGATTAGCCTCATGATGGAACATGAAGGTGCCATGAGGTACAAAGAAGCATGGTGACACCACACTATGTATGCATATCAATTGGGGTTAAGGGTACACCCAATTGGGAAGGTTTACATAATGGTCTGACCATAGCACACTGGCTATTCAGATGGGGGAAGTGTGTGTGAAGGAACATTAGCCAATAGGTGATAGGGGCACGATATATGGGATTACAGTAAGAGTATTATGTTGGCATTTCTTTAGTGGATGTATTGAGGCAAGTACAAATAAGCCCATCGCTAGACAGAGCAATGACAAAGGCTGGATAGCAGAATTGAAGCCACTTGGCTAGCTAGTTCATAACAAATAAACCTTCTATTGCCTCCATCATTTCCCATCATGTTCACCACCATTACTCTTATCCTCCTCATCTGTCTGGCCTTCTCCCTATTCCTCCTCCTTGCCACCATCACCATCTGCCTCACCACCCTCCTCCTATTCATCACCTAGTGTCCCACTACAGGCCAAAGGCCTGCTTTCATTCACTTCTGGAGATCTACCAGGGGCTTCACTCTTATCACAGGAGACCCCTCTTAATTTGAGTCAGATTTATCCAGCAACCATGAATGGAACTCAATGTGGGGTGTTGTGCTAGCAGAGGTGGGAATCCTTGATTCTGAGATACAGACTAATGCAGAGCACTCATGAAGAACCAACAGCTCAACAGCTACAGTGTGGGGGACTGGTACAGGATGGGAAATACCTTTAACATAAAATATATATTAGATTTTTTTTCTGCTTCTTTCTTTTTTCCCTTATTCTCTCTTAGACAACTGCACTATCTCATTACTAGACCCTACCCTAGATTGTGGAGACCATGGTGTAAAAAGGACTCTGTAGAAATTAGGGTAGATAAAGTAGTGGAAGTTACCTCTTCATAAATACTTGGCAGTAGAGACTCCTGCCATAAAAGGGGGGCTAGTGTTACAACACCCTACTTTGCTTCACCAAAAAAGCTACACTTTCATTAGTCCATCACTACACTTTCATTAGTCCATTACTACACTTTCACTTGTCTGTCACTACTTCATAACTTTATGTATTTAGCTGGCCATACCTGGTTTCAACTACTTATTTAGATCACTGCAGACATTAGGATGCATAGCATCAACCACAGTAAGGTCTATGCATAGTAGATCTATCATATAAATAAGTAGGAACATGTACTAGATACTCCAGCCTAATCCATTTGTACTTTTGTTGGCATTCAGTCTCCTGGACTTGAGCTACAGAGTATTAAGGACAAGTCTCACTCTGATTTCATCTCATTCATCCATCCTTCACTCTATCTCTTGCCAGCCTTGGTGGAATACTGTAAGATTGTCCAGCCAGTGTAGAACTATTAGACCTTGAGGCATAAGGTCATAACACCTATAGCCCCCTATGAGGTCAAGCAAGATTGGCACTCTTTGCTCTCTCCCTCTTCCTCTCTTTTGTTGGTATGGGTCTGGCAAACCCATTCTCTTACAACTCTCTGGATGGTCTTCCCACATGAAGTAAAACAGTTTCCTCCCTCCTCTCTTCTGGCTCTGAGATATGGCCTGAGAATTACCTCTACTCTAGAATCCCCTCTTCCAGCTCTACACATCTACCATACAACTCTGACATCTTCCCTTCTAACCCCATTCTGACAGCTTCTGCTGTTAGAAGCATGGCTCTTCTGATCCACAGAATATCCACCTTCTACCTTGACAAAACAGACTTCTGTTAAGAACCCTGTCTTTCCTGATTCCCATTGACATGTTTTCATCTTCTTGTGAATTAACACTGGTTGCCCTTTACTCTTCCCCCTTATCTGATGGTTTTATACAATAAGCTCTATGCCTTTGTTGACATCTCACATCATGTCCTTCACCATCACATAACCAAGCACTCATGCCCATGTCCTCAACAACCATTGCTTCCTTTTTATTCATGACATTCCAGCACACCTTCATCTGTCCCAACTAAATCCTCATAAATTCTTCTCATATCTTACATTCATCACTATGGTATCATCTGGCATATTTGAAGTTGTCCCCACTATCTGGTGTTCTTTTGGGCTTGCTCTTTCCTTGTTCTCAATGCTCTTTGGTCAGAGTATTCATGCCCTCTATTCAAGTGTAGGCTGCCAGGTCTTCTCCATCTCACCCCTCCTCTTCATGCATGGCACCCTCCTCTTGTCCCTCAATCTGAGATATCCACCTTCATCTGATCCTTTTGGGAAAACCTGTACTATCATCCATACTATGCCTCATTATTCCCCAAAACATCATTTTCTCCACCTCTGTTATGTTTTTCTTGATTTTCCTTCACACTCCTCGCCAGTCGCTCTTATCTTTCTTATCATGATCAGATCTCCCCTTATCGATGGACACCATTTTTCCTTCTAGGCAGTGATCGTTATCATGCCTCGTTTTCCTTATCGATCCTCATGCGATTACTATCTCCCCAATCCCCAACCGATCCTAATCATAGCCCCATAGATTGCTATGATAACGCTTAGTCAGAGTGGTCTGTGCACCACTGGGAGTAGTATATAAGATAGTGCCTTTGTACCAGTAGCAGTAAGCTAGTTCTACGCAATCCTACATTGAATTAGACTTGTCCTCATCGCTACGAGACTTCAGCTCAAAGCCTTGAGTAGTATCTTTCGACTTCAACATCGATAAGATACTCGAAGCGTAACAACCTCCCCCTTGTTACAACCATGCCACTTGACTGTACACTGCAAAGACTTGCACAGCACTTGGATAACTCACTCTTGAACTTACTAGTCACAGGCTTATAGCCTTATCATGCTATGATCCCAAGAGCTCTGACAGTAGAGAAGAAGAGAGGAAAGGGATATATTGCCCAAGGTGGCAAGGAAAGGAAGTGACAAGGACATATGCTATGACCACATGTAAAGCCAGAGAGCTAATACATGAGTCACTAAAGACAAGCTTAGGGCTTGTTGAGCTACAAGTACCTATCTTATATACTACAGGGATATGTGCACAGACCAAGTATATATATGGAAATACCCTAAGATCTGTAGAACCCTATACCTACTACAGAGAGCAATCAGCCTTGTGGTGAAATATGAAGGTGCTACAAGGTACCAAGAAGCATGGCATTGCCACACCATGTGTGCATATCAATCAGAGTCAAGGGTACATCCAATTAGGACAGTTTACATAATGATCTGACCATAGCACATTGGCTATTCGGACAGGGGAAGCATATATGAAGGAACATCAGCCGATAGGCAATAGAGGCATGATGTAGAGGATTACAGTAAGAGTATAACATCATAATGACTACTATAGACATATCAGGGCGAGTACAACTAAGTCCATCACTAGTCAGAGTGATGACAAAGGCTGGATTGTAGGATTGCAGCCACTTGGCTAGCAAAATTGTAACACCTCTATCTCTGATGACCTCTTCCCATTCATTCCTGATGAAAACAATTTCATTGAAGAACTTGAAGTCATTGGACTTGTCACTCCTTCCAATGACTCATAGGATTTTGAGTTTTATTCTAGGGTTATTTGAGCTAGTATCTTGAATCTAAAGACAGAGCTAATGTTATGATTTTCCACATTGTTACACCAAATGATTATACTCAATATGATCTATTGTATATTCCTCATCATCTACACCCTATCCTTTATCCACTCTACCCTGCTAAACATCACATATATCCTCCTGCTCACTCTTTTACTCCACTTGTCAGTCCTTGCAATAGGACCCTTATGCCTTTCCCCATTTGTGCACCTCATGTCTCATCTCCTGGACTAGTAAGCCCTTGCCCTGTGTCCTATTGTAGAACTACCCTTTGCCCATGGGATACCCTTTGCCCATGGGATACCCTTTGTCCATGGGATACCTCTTGCCCTATTCCCCATTGGACTGTCTATCTTTATCTTATCATATGCTTCTTCTGTCCCAGATAGCTTATCCCATACAAACTCTGTACCCAGGGTTATGGAACCCTTTACCACCTTCCATACATGTATATACACAGCCTGGTCTATACACCATACCCTGTAGTACAAGTATATACATACAATAGAGGGATAGTTCCCTGTTCATATTCTCATCTTTATAGGGTTAGGCCTAACACCTAACTTGTTACAATCCTAAGTCCTTGATATGAGAAAGGCTTGTTAACAATAAAGCCTTGACTGCTACTTAGCTATATCCTGGGATGGAGGCCATCTATGGCATATTCCAAGGGGATGAGAGATACTCCAGGATGGTGGTTGATATGCGATGGTAACCAAGAGAGCAGGAAAGGACAATAGGATTAGGGTAGCTTACTAGCTGCTATGCTAGTACTAAGATGTAACAGTGTAATGGTGAGAATACAGATGGGGAACTATCCCTCTACTGTATATATGTACTTATACTACAGGGTATGGTACACAGACCAGGCTATGTAGGTACATATATGAAAGGTTCCATAACCCTAGATATAGGGTTGTATGGAAATAGATCATCAGTGTTCCAACCATGATGGAGAAGCATACTGTAAGACAAATAGGAATAGTCTAATGGGGAATGGGGCAAGGGGTATCCCATGGGCAAAGGGTAATACTATATATAGACATGGGGCAAGGACTTACTGGTCCAAGATATGAAACACGAGGCAGATGATGAGAGAGAAGCATAAGGGTCCTACCATGAGGACTGACAAATGGATGATAGGAGTGGCTAGGAGGGTATATGCGATGTCCAATAGGATGGGGTGTATGAAGGATAGGGCATAGATGATGAGAAGCATACAATAGATCATGCCAAGCATGAGCACTTAGTGTAACGACTTGGAAAATTGTAACATAACTCAATACTTAAATTTCTTTACTGTTCTCTTGGATCCCATCATCTGTCCTCCATCCTGGAACTGTTATGAAACCTGCTATTATTCTATTATTTCTCCTGAATTTTCCAGTATTTTTCCTTTACTTTTCAGGTCATGTGACTTTCGCTTATTCAAACTTCACTCTTCACAGTCATATATCATGTCATGTGACCAATTAGGTAATCTGGTCCAGACTCATGACTCATCAGGTCATGGAATCCAGTCTAGACTCAATGATGTCATAATGACATCATTTGTTCTATCACATTCTAACCAATAGCATTAGTCCTTCTTATCTTTCTACTGACTGAGGATCTAATACTACCAGTCAATTGTGGTATTCCCCCTACAATACATTCTTAGTTAGCCAATAGTGTTCACTTCTCTTTGTTGAATCAAATCTTAATTAATGTATCATAGCATGGTCTGTGCATAGATAGTTGTAATATAAATACTAGATGAGCAATGACTAGAATCTCTAGTCTTGTTCACTTGGGCATTATCTGGGATTTAAAAACCAGGCCATATACAAGTGTGTGACTAAGTCCCTATATTCTTTCTCTCAGCTATTGCTTTGGTAGTTGGTGTTTCATCTAGTACTGTTGTTCTACCATAGTTCAGTTCTGTGGTTTTTCTATCTCATTTCAGGAACTCTCTAAGATCCCCTTTGGAATATGCCATAGAAAGGCCTTCAATCCCAGGATATAGATAAGTTGTATCCAAGACTTCAATGTTGATAGTCTTTCCAGCTCAAGGAGTTAAGCTCATAACATTATCTAAATTATCATTAGGACCCAGAGGAGTTCAGAGCACTGGAACCTGAAGATGAGATGCCTGTCAGCTGGGTGGACCCCACTGTGGACCTTGAAAATGTCACTATGGAGATAACAAATGGACATACAAAAGCAAGCCAAATCAAGTCATTCAATTCAGGCACAACACATCATATCTCTCCTTATCAGGAAAGGTTTGAGAACTGTTACATTTTATTTCTCTTGTCTTTCTTCTTTGATTATCTTTCTCTTGATCTTCCTTTCTTGATTATCTGGTGACCTTTCCTTTACCTTGACAAGTTTTCCCAAGACCTAAATACTATTCTCTTTCTAGACTTTGCTCTTCAAAGACCTTGTGTTTCCTCTTTATTCCCCTTAAGCAATGGTTGCTATGATACTTTAGCTATGACTCATCATGACTTGTAGTGAGTCATTCTGCAGTAGGCACAGCTTGGTCTGTGAAACACCTCTAACCTCTATACTAGGCCTAGGTGAGCCTAATATGAGAGATCTGAGGAGAGAGGCCCTAGATAAGGAAAAATACGAAGTGGAGAGAGGAGAACTGAGTCTATCTTGCTATGGGGCCTCCTACCAGAGGGAGAACTCCAAGAGAACTTGACTGGAGAGTCCCCTGGTCAAGTTCCTTGAGCTTTATATACTAACTAACTATTTACATGAGTTGTACTTAGATCTAAGAATTAGATGGGTTAGGGCATATGGGGGCATGTATAGAGCATGTAGAATGGAAGCATGTACATGTGGTTACCTTGCCGCAGTGGCAGCATAGCCCTAGGTATGACAGTTTACATTTTTTATATATAAGTCATCCTTGAGGAGATCTGAAGATCTGCCACAAAGGAGATGGAATCTTGAGGGGATAAAGGCGTCCATAGATAGTCTTATATGTGTATTAGTTGAGGTTAAAAGTTGGGGCCAAAGGATTGGTCCATTGGGTCAATATCTATGAGTGAAGATTTTGGGTTTTGGTCCCCCCTATAGATAAGATAAGATAAGAGTGTGTTAGAGTGAAACTGGCTCTAGAAAATCAGGAAAAATCAGAGAAAAATAGAGTGAGTCATAACATAGAGCCAATAGCAGAAACTACTCTTATCTCAACCAATAGCTAAAAAGATGCTTATCTATGATGAATAATGCTACTTGAATAGTGTCAGCAATGTTTCATGAGTCAGAATTACTGACTGATCATAGAATGCTCTAGAATATGGCTTAGAAACAAAATTCCGAATTAGAATACCATATTCTCAACACTCAACACAGGGCTCATAACCTGTGGTGGGAAAACAGGTTACTTGATCAGGAGCATGCAGCTAGAGATTAACTATGTATAAATAAGCATAATGCAGATAAGATGAAAGCTAATCAACTCACCTCAGTCATGCACATGATGCAACAGACTGAGGTGTTTCTGTACAAATAGAAAGTCTTATATACTGTAGAATATGCTAACTAGAGCATGATATCCAGGTTTGGAGGTCCCCCAAATATCCAGAATAACACTGGTATGTATAGTAGAAAAACATGCAGCTCAGAAAACATGACAATGAGAAATGGTGGCATGTCAGTGCTTGCATTCTATTGCTCTGATCCAGAGCCAGTTGTGGCTGCACATACACTTGTTATTCCAACAGAAACTAAATAAGTGAAAGGTTTTTTCCTCTTTCTTTGTAATCACATTACTTCACTATTTCACCTCTTCACCTTTCACACTTCTTTTCATCAATCACAGAATATTAAAGAACATTCTTAGTTAATCTCCGTGCCATGCACCGGACATGTGTAGCATAGCCTTAGTTAGTATATAAGCTGTAGCATAGATGTCCTGTAAACCTAGTTTTGGTACTTTGAATCAATACTGCATTGCAAAGCCTCATTTCAAGTGCCTAGTAGTGTGATCCCTGTCATAGTACCAAAACTACTACTACTACCCACTCATCGTCACACACTCTTTGCGCTCACCACATCCTCCTCGTTCCATCACGGCCACTCTTCCAACTGGCCATTGTAAACGTGCCTGTATCCTTTATCGTGAAAGGACTGGAAAAGCACCAGACCCACGCTTGCATATATGGTCGTTTGGCATAGACCCGACATTCCCCAGTTACTGAGTAGCCTTTGGGCAATGCTGGGAGTTCTGAAAGGTCATTAAATACGAATAACATTGCTTTCGCCCATAGTGCACTAGGGCTAGTTCTTGGGTGACATCAACCCAGGTGTGTAGGGATACACGATACATACGGTCCCCCTTGTGATCACTCCGGGGTAACGAGTGAAGGTGTTCGTGCAGCCAGACAGCATTAGCGACTATCGTCCCGCCTGCCTTCTACTCCTAGGGTTTCCTGCCCTATCTCTTCAACGGTTCTTTCACAGGTCCTCTACTCGAATGCACGCTCCCTGGCTAGCCTGTACAGAGTGCAGGAACATGAGAAATTGGCCAGTGGAGTTCGAGTAAAAACCATCCAACTGCGTGTGACCATAGTTGGTCCATAGACAGGACACTCGTGGCGTCACACAGAAATCGAGGTACCACCGGGACTTGCCCAAGTCCAAAAAGGTTCGGAGCCCAGGGTTAATGGGCCGGACTATAAGGTGTACAACTCCTCGATTATCTTTGGCGTTGGTTAGTCTTGCCCTATGCGAGTGGTGAGTATGTGTAGGTTGGGAATTGAGGGCCCCCGTAAAAGGCAAGATCTGGTGGGCCTATTGGGGGAGACCTCTCTAGGTAACAGGAAGCCTAGCCATGAGGCAGGTGAGCTGTGATCATACGCCGCCACTAAATGCCACACGGTGAGCATGAGACGGCGTACAGGTCCAAGAGGACAGATGCCCAGGTCGGTCGTCTCCACCAGCAGGCACTCTTTGTGCTCCTGTCCAGAATGGCACAGCTTAAGGTGCAAACATCCCTTGCATCAAAGATCGTGGTAGATGCATTACACGATACTAAGGATACAGTGCAGGGTGATGCATTTCTCTCCTCAACATTGACAGGCGAGCTGCTGTGCACCGCTAATCAATGTCACATCCATATCAACTTCCCTGGTCTGCCTCAGTTTGGGGTGGATCACAAGCTTCTACATCCTGGGCACCCTCACATGCTGCCCACTCTCCAATAATGGGCTCTTTAGTTCATCCCCGTCCTTTGCGTCCCTTTTTGGCGGCACAAATCCCTATTCCACCAATGCCGGAGCCTTTCGCTCCTACCTTCAACACACAATGGCCATCTTCGCAAGAAGAGTTCATGGCCAACTATGCCCGCTGGTTCCTGGTGGCTCAGGCTGACCCCTCAACGGCCGGCCTGATGCCTCGCCCATATATACTAGCACCTTCCACTTCACCCACTACCACTTCGGTAGCACCAACTCCTCTGGTTGCAAGACCATCATCCAATGTCTCTATGGGCATTTTGCCTCGGAGACCTCTCCCCTCCCCACCCCAAGTATGGCTCGCTTGCCAACTTGGCAAGTCAATTGCTGCAAAGCCGGAGAGCTTCGATGGCAGCAAAGAAAGGTTCGTCCAGTGGTGGCGAACAGTTATGTTGTATCTGGAAGGCTTTGAGGAAGAGCCTTCTGATAAACAAAAAATTATGATTGTCCTGTCCTATATGAAGGGCAATAACCCAGCCGGTTGGTTCGCCAACTTATACATCACACAAAGTAAACTTGGAACTGAAAGTTTCAAGAAATTCGAAGAAACATTAAAGAAGGATTACCACCCAGCGGCCCTTCAACACAATGCAGAAAAGGAGCTGATGAAGCTCCGACAAGGAAAAGACTTGGTGGAGGATTTCTTCACCAGAATGCATCAACTCGTGCTTGAAGCCAAGTTTGATATTAAGGCTTACGGGCACATGCTTGTAGGCATTGCAAGGAACGGTGTACATAACTCCATTGTAGAGTATGTCGAGAGGTCAAAGCCAGACCTTCTCGACAACTATGATATTGTCGAGTGGAACCACGAGCTCATAAGAGTGGAAACAGTCCTCAAGGAGATTGCAGCCTGCAAGGCTGCCACTGGGGTTCAGGATCCCCCCCGAAAATCCTTCCCCCACCAAGTGGCACGCCTGACTGCGCCAACCCAATCTGCTCCAGCCGTGGTTCACCCCAACACTGTCGGTACGTTCTCGGGACAAGGAGTCCCTATGGACATTGGGAAGGCATGGACAGAAGGGAAATGCGCGAAATGTTCCGGAGTGTGGCCTTGCGCTGCACATCCACCAAGGCCCTGTCATGTTCAATGCATTCACATGCTCGGACGTGACATTGAATACACCACCAGCGATGACCTTGCCACTAAACTAAAAGATTTGGGTTTTACAAGTGGAGCCCAGTGAAGAGTCACACTGCCGCTCCTAAGGACAAGGGTTCGCATAAATGTAGTAGCAATGTATTTAACACTATGAATAAATATTCTGTTCTCCCAATCGAACCTATGTGTGAGACTGAATCCGAACCCGAGTCCCTTATAGACTCAAAAGTAAAAGAAATATTGTCCCCCAGTTGTTACGACAGTGACACCGGATCAGTTACAGAGGAACCCACTACTGCTGTGCACATGGAGACCTCTTCACCATTATTCCCTGAGGTCATTGAAGTTAAGTCAATGAAAATGACCTTGGACAAAAGGGCTGACATTCGGCAGATGTACAAGTTCCTGTCTGAGCGAGAAATAGACGACCTCCTTGCACCATCTTTCCCTGGTGACAAACCTCTCCCGGAGACCACTGCTGCTGTGTGTGCGGCTCCGACACGTTCATTGTCACCTTCCCCTCTTCTGAGCAAACCACTCCTGCTGCGAAACATGGTGGCAT
>JBBPKO010000482.1:0-20749 GCA_038089295.1 Xerocomus amazonicus
ATTTAGCTACGGCATCGCCATGAGTTCAGCGACGAATTTTACCGTTAACGACAACATCCTCGTCGGCAATACCTCTTTCATCGGCGTCCGCGGCCAAAATTGCGCCATGAAAGCCATCCCGTCCCCGGCCGCATTCGTGTTCGACCCGAAAACCGTCCAAACATCAACGACGCAGTCCGATTTCGTGTCGGTTGCGGATGCGAACGGTTTAGTGAGGTGTGTTGTGCCACCGGAGGGCGGCGGTAATTGGTCGTTTGGGCAGATCACTAGCAGGACTATTTCTGTGTCGGTCAGTGTAAAGCCATTCCACTATCGGGCAGCGCCTGGGAAGCTGCACCACCACCGGCTCGCCCTTATGCTTGCCGTGTTCGCCGTAGCAGTCATCGTTCTCCGGCCTGTGCGGGAATGGGTGACGAGACAGCGCGCGGCCCGGTCTGTTGCAGATATGCTGAAGATGATCTACAGCAGCGAATGTGTTCCCTCGAGTTGAGTAGACGCGCATACGCGATTGGTTTAACATGTAATTTTACTTCTGGACTGTTTCGATCGCTGGGGATTTCACCCCACTGAATCATTCGCTGATGTTAAGCGCTAGCATCTCATCTGCCGTACTACTCGCCGGTGTTCCCTCATGAACAGGGACGTGGCCTGAACGCTCACCTTATTATGTTCGGAATGCGACAGTCTCGAAATGATCACGGACTACAAATCCCACTACTCGGAGGTTGTCATCATCGCGACGTACTTCATAATGGAGAGGTATCGATTATCTGTAAATAAAACTCTCGAGTAGGACCATCTCGTCTTGCGATCGTTTGTCCTTTCGCGGTACTCGTGTACTGCACGGAACGAAAGCACGAACACATCATCGCACGTCCTCTTCCTGGCTATCAACGGCTTGCCGCATTGAAAGGCACCAGGGGGGAAACAAAGAAGTTCTACGGCGGCTATCGTCGCATCCGTTTCTTAAACCGTTCCATGACCTACGGCGAACAAAGACGGTTAGCACATACCGCGTAAGTGAGCTGCACCAGACGCGTACTAATTCGTCTGTCGCCATTTGTGGCTTATCGTGCCGTGGCTTATGGTCTTCTTGCGGTTGTATCCCCATTGCTTCCAACTTGGCCTCGCGCATAATTTCTGCATCCGACCTTTGCTTCATATGCGGACGGTAAACTGCGGCAGAGGCGCGCGCATCAGTTGGGGCATGTTCTCGTCTCCAAGAAAAAGCACGTACAGCGCGTCGCGACGAGATGTTCCTCATCTGTTATCACCCTTTTGCGCTCCTTGCGCTCCTCAGCGACCTGGCGCTTCGCCTTCTCCGTCTCCTCGATATTCCTCAACCGAGTGCTAAAAAGAAAGTCAGCCCCCCGTCGTATTGTCAATAACGCAAAGACACACTCCATGCCAAGGTCGACTTCGGGTATAGCTGTCAACATCGCCATACTATTCGTCACGCTCCCTTCGTCAGCCGCCCTCTTCTCCATCTTCCATCGCTCTGAGAGCGTGAACGCGTCACCGGAATCGCGCGCCGCCGTCTCTGCCGCATCCTGCTTTTGACGCTGTATCTTCAAATTCTCCTCGATATACGCCATCCTGTACGTCAAACAGTCAGTCGAAAAAAAAAACGCGATGCAGAGAGCGACAGACATGTGCTTGTCCACGTCAAGCGTGTTGGTCTGTTGGGTAAAGTTGTTGGTACGGACTGCCCGCCGTGCCTTGGCAGCCGCGTCCGCCTGTTCGCTACGAGCCGTCTTCAGTACGTCCCAGCCAAAAAAAAAACGTCGTCGCAACACTCACTCGGCCTCGGTCTTGCCGCCTGTATCTGCACCGGTGCCTGCGCCGGCTCTGAGCCCGCCCTTGTCCTCGGGCGATGCCTCCGCGTTGCGACGCCGTTTCTTCTTCGCGTCTCCGCTAGAGAGCTTGTGCACGTCGATACCCTGTCTTTGCTTGCGCATCCGCATGAGGTCGAGCAGCTCTGAGAGCCTGTCTCCAGTGTGTGAGACACCTTGTAGGCAACGGGGGATGATACGCACGGGGGAGACTTGTCGTCTTCATCGCCGTCGTCGTGGTCAACATCAGAGATGTGCGTCGCTCTGTCCGGTGATCTTTCTCGTACGCTCGGTTGGGGTCGACTTCGCCTCTTGATCATGGAGCAACAGCAGTACAAATGTTACGTAAGCTAAATCAGAAGTGAAATTTCATGTGAAAATAAAAATCTAATTAATCAAAGTTAACCATTTCTTAAGATTCATTGTACACGTTCCTCGCCAGCCGAGCTGCTCTCGTTTCTGTTCTCCGTCGGGGCTGGCACAGCAGCCGCTGCTGCAGCCGTTACACGTTGCAGCTCCTCTGGGGTGGGATACGCGATCGTCGGAACCCCGATCGGTGGCGACGTGTGTCGCGAGAGCAACGATTCTGGTGCTCGCAGTCCACCTCGTCTCAAACGTGGTGCCTGCAAACGCTCCTCGCCAGCTTCTTCTCCGCCAATCAATCGTTCAGGTGGATTCGCCTGCCAACCGGAGGGAGGTGGGAAATACCAGTCGTCTAGCATATTCGTCGCAGGTCGTGGCGTTGGTATGATCTCGAATCGCCGCGTCCTCCCGAATGGGAAGAATCGCCTTGCCTGGGCGGATGCCGAACGTGGGCCGAGCGTTGACGTGGCAGGGCCCTCCGAACTGCTGGCAGCAGGAGGCTCTGTTCGCGCATTGTGGTCATCATCCTGTGCAAGTTGGCGGGTGGAGTTACGCCGTGCGGCTGTGAACTCGCTAAAGTCGGACATCCTGTTGCGCCCGGGACGACGGATCGAGGACTGCCTGGATAAGGTCGAATGCAAGAACCCACTCGAGGACGCAAGCGGCCACGCGTTCGCCCTCGCTGGTGATGATGCGTCAACAAGCGGTGGTAACACCCTGTCACTTGCCGGATCCGGAGGTGGGGCTGATGACATTAAGGGAGAGGTGTGAGGAGGACCTAAAAAATAAGGCGCCGAGGAATTCGACCAACTGTGTTGAGTGCGATACGCATCGTACAGGTCCGTGTTGAGGCGACTGCCTTCCATGGCGGGCATAAAGGTTCCGTATGGCCCCAGCTCATCATCATCATCATCCATGTCTAGTTCATCTGGGGGTTGCGAGAGATACTCGGTGAGATCTACGCCTCTCCGTGGTCCACGACCGGGGATACGTTCACGGTAGACGGATGCGGGGTTGGATAGCTTGCGCAGGGACCGCGCGGTGCGGTCCCCAATGAGACCACGATCGGCTGCGTGGTGGCGATATCGGCGTTCTGCGACCTCCTGTGCGCCATCATCGGTCCAAAACACGCTCAGCCAGCCGGTGTACCACATACCTTGACGAGGACTTCGATGAGAGATGTGGTGAACGAATCACCTCGGTCAAGGTCTTCGACAAACGCCTCGTAGTTAATCATGGGCTCTACTTTCTCAAGTCGAGCGCGCTTGATGGCGCCGGAGCTATAGACAGCCTCAGATGTCGCTGTGCACGGAGAAGGGAGAAACATACACCAAGCTCCTCATTTTCGCGCCGAGAACATGATCATGGTATTCCGTGGTCCTGTCATGAATAGTCTATTAGGCACCGTACAATTGAAGTCATATTTTAACATACCATTTGCCCATGTTTTCTGTCTAGTCGTCGAGTCGTCGGAGTGAGTTGCGACGAGGCAGATGTCGGGAGAGAGCGCCCGTGAGAAAATTTGCAGTCGTCAACGGGTATTTTGTTGTCGCTTATTTGCCTTTCCTTCCTTTTTGGATACAATGGGCGATCACATATGAATGTAGAATGACAACAAGGCAGGCGGGCCCCATTAGATCTACACTACAAACCGTCCTCCGTACCACCACCAGGGCTTTTAGGGAGCGACGGTGCTGTTGCAGCCGCTCGGGATGCCGCCGCACTCGCTCCAGCGCGGTCCTTGGAACTCAACAGGCTCTGGAAAAAGTTTTGCAGTACCTCGTGTTGTGTCTGGCCACTCGTCGAGCTTTGTGACGCGCTCAGCGTCGATGATGTCGGTGGACGGCCTGTCGTGGACGCTCCTGCACCACCCACCGATGATAACCCAGACACAGGACGCGCACTGCCTCTGGACAGACGCCGCGACGCATCTCCATTCACGCTCGCATTCAGCCCACTGCCACCGAGACCGGACTCCATTTCTGCAAGCGCCTTCTCCACATTCGGCAGGTTGAAGCTGCTGCTCCCAAGCGGTCCAACAATACCGGCTGTCGTAGTTTCTGTAGGGTTACGAAATGCACCACGTGGATCCCGATCTGGCTTTTTCGAGTTTTCGTCATAATGCTTTGCAAGGAACGCTTGTTCCGCCATCGCAGCATTGAATGGAGGTAATGGTGGCGGCTTTGGGATAATTGAAGAATGCATACTCACAATACATGTGGAACTCACCTTGGCACCTTGATCGGGTACCAGCGCACGGTACATTCTCTTTGATCCACTCGCATCTTCCGTTTCTGATCCACCCGCAAGATCCGTGTCCCATGCTTCGCCCCACACCCGCGCCTCAAATCCCTCCCGTAAAACACCAATCTTTCCCCAGCTATCCCAACCAGCAGGAACGACGATACGATCACGGTCGAGCGTATTCGGTCTCTGATGGAATACAAACGGATTTCGTATGGGCGCAGGTGCCTCCGTTCCAGTGGTCACTCCAGGGGATGGCGCCGGAGGCATGAATAAGAGATGTAGCGTGTACTGCCGAAGTACACTTAGGGTATTGGGTTGTGGAGTCATGTAGAATAGTGCAGCACCATCTAGTCACACGAGTCGGACACATCACAACGTGAACAAAGATAAACGGCTCACACTTGAGACATATCGTTCGAAGGACTTGCATGACGCCGTCCGTCTGCTCTTCCCATTCACCCCCCTTACCTTTGACCATACCACCCATCCCTGATGCGCCCGCCCCAACGAGATCAGTGCCTTCGTCGATCAAGTCTGCCTTTGTGCACGCGACGATGATCGGCACTCCGGCGGAGTTGTGGGTGAGCGTGCCCGGTCCCAACGGCAACACCGTATTCGAAGTCAAATTCGATGTCGCGGGTAACGAGTCTGCGGACGGCTCCGTGTAGTGCTGCAAATGTGCCTGCACTACATCGCGTTCCAGAAGGTCGACGAGGGTATGGAAAAAAAAACACATACGTCGTTCGCGGTTCTCCTCTCTCACAATCTCTACCTCTCGAGAACCGTCCCCCATTGCCCAACGCTCCACCCACTTGAGCCAAGTTTGTAGGTCCTCCATAAACGTCCATGGACGCGTCCAGTCGAGTACGATCATGACGAGCGTGTGCGGTAGTGCGGTCCGCGGTGGCAAGAAGTGGGGTAAGAGGGCTGTATAGGCCGTCGCATCTGAGGGCACGGTATACACCGACAGCCGTGCTAGCGTGTCTAGCCAACCGACCAGGTCATCGAGCGGCAGAACAGCACGAGACGGGACACACCTTCGTCCCCGTCATCTCTCACATCCGCCCACTCATACCCCAGTGCGAAATCAGAGCGTGATGCCTCGCTGTCGTCTGCAGCGACGGGCTTCTGGAGCAGCGCAGACGCGAGGACGGACTTGCCAGAGGATGGCTGTCCGAGTACAAGGACCTGCTTTGAGGGAATCGAGCGCGTCGAGGACACCGAGTCCAGTATCGACGACCAGAGATCCTGCGGCGGTGCGTCTGGCGTGGACGGTCGCGACGATACTTCCATGGCCAAGTCACGTTTCAAACTCCGAAAGATCCCTCCTCGACATCGACCACGACGACGACGAGAACATCCACAACCACGACCACGACGACGACAACGCGCCTCGACGTGATCATGGCTGCAGCTGTCGCCGTCCCGCACCACACTCTCGCAGAGTCCGCACACACACGCTCCATCGACATCCACGACTGGCTCATCACCGCCTCCACGACCGCGATCTCCAACGCGTCCGAGTGCGATGCTCTCCAATCAGCGCTCGGACTCCCACTACCAGAAATGACATTCGGGAACAACTATCTCTCCCTCCATCATCGTCCCTCAGGATGGTCGCTCACACTCGACACAAAGGGTGCGCTCTCCGCCGTCAAATGCGGGGAACTCGAGGATGGCGACGGTGGCGTCAAAGTCGGCTATGCAGATGCCTGGCTTAAGAGCCGGTGAGACGGTTACATACACACACCAGCCCCGCCCTCTGAGTGTCGCTTCCATCAGCACAGATCCTGGTACAAATCTGCCCCTCCCCACCACAGTCACCGCCAAGCCGTACGACTGGACGTACACGACGACATATCCAGGACACCATCCGCAGCCGGATGCATCCTCTGATGCGCCCCCGTCCGATTCAGAGGTGTGGGCAGACGCCGATCCGGACGATTCCGCGCACACGATCCCCCTCTCAGAACTCACCAAACCAGACCCGATCCTGTTCTATGCAGAAGTGCCTCTCTTTGAAGACGAATTACACGATAACGGGTCGTCCCACTTTCTCGTCCGGATAGTCCGTCTGCCCCCCTTTAATACGTCTTTGACTCGTCGCTCATGTGCACTGTCCAGCGTGTTATGCCTACGTGCATCTTTATTCTCTCGCGCTTTACGTTGCGCGTGGATAACGTCCTCTTCCGAATACACGACACGCGGATATTCCACCCTTTTGCCCCGAGCTCGCCGATCGTCGTGCGACAAGTGAGTGGGTGGGAAGCACCCTATGACCGCGTAAAACGTGTACGTTTACACCCCCTGTTCGTGGACGTGTCTCACACCGGGATTGAATAGCAACTGCCTAGACGCAATGATTTGACCCCCCTCACGGACGTCAATTTCATCGCCAAGGTTCTTACAGAAATGCAACCCGAAGCGAGTCAAAAAATCGGGGCAGACACACGGTGGAGGGGACTGGGCACAACTATTCAGGTTGCGAAGTTGGAATCCAAATGTTGAAACGGCGACGTGTAGTCGTACTAAAGCAAGGTGTAGCAATCCACGAACCGGCCCAAGATCATTGTTGGAGTAGACTTTCTAGTACCCGCCTCACATCGCCTGCCTTGACTCTCCCCCCGCTGAGCTGCATCACTTTGCCCATGATCCGGTTCATGACTTTGAGGTTTCCATCTCTTACTTTTTGAACTTCTTCCGGGAGGGCCTCGATCGCCTCCAAGCACCAGTTTTTCAGCAAGGACCCGTCATCGTCAGAAACCGCCAAGAGACCCAGTTCTTTAGCGAGCACCAAAGGGGACGCTGTCGTGCGCGAAGCGACCATGTGACGCAACAAAGTCTTGCCCGATGTCGCTAGCAATCATGTACGCGTGAGCAAAGCATGGCCAAAACGCACATCAACACGGCTACCTGTCATCTTCCCGCACTGTACCATGTCCACCAACTCCCCCATCTGCGCGACCGTAATCGGATTGTCGCTAAACGTCCCTCTGCGGGCAGCGAGTTGCCCCAATAACTCGTGTATCATCCTAACTCAACCTCAGACCGACCGTGGCGCACACGACACCACCAATCTGCGACGTACCAGTTTACCGCCACTTTGGCAGACCGTCCTTGGGCGAGGCGGTCAAAGTACTGGACGGCGCCCTTGGCGGATTCGCCATCGAAGCGGACCTCCCGTCCAGCGTCCACGGACGTGAGCACCTCGGCCTCCTGTTCTGTCAATCCCATGCCTACCAATCGCACATGCGTTTCTCGGGGCAGCTCTGGCATCGACCTCCGAACACGGTTAATATATTCCTAGAAAAACGAAATTTGATTATACGACGAACACGAAAGAGGCGGGAGAGAGGCGAACGGGGGATAGGAGGAGCGGAGGCAGATTGGGGTCTGGCATGTATCGATAATCAGGAGAGTCTTCTTTACTTCTCAGTTTGAATGTCTCGGCCCTAGTCTCATCGAATCCGCGCGTCTCTTGAGGAACAGTCTGACCGTTTTCCAGGAGGCCGATGTGACGAAAAACTTCAGATGCTAAGATTTCTTGTAGCGATACGTAGCTGGAACGGGAACGAAAACAGACGTACTGATAGCAACCATCATGAACTTGACGCTATTGAGGTTCTTGACTTCACATCGTGTCCCTGGTGGGTGCCCCTGTCTATTGACTGACACGTTCACGTCGCATCTGAGCGACCCCTGAAAGATATCGTCAGATGAGGAACAACGCACAAAGGATACGCATACAAGTTCCATGCTGCCATCGCTGGCGCCGACAGCTCTAAGCATCGCCTGGAGAGTGCGGACATAGTCGCCTGCCTCCTCCGGAGACCTCGACGAACACTCAGTTTTCGACGCTTGATGATCGACTCCACTGATATGACGCACCTCATACCTGGCTCCGAGATGATTTCCATGAGACCCGACCCCGCTCGATTGAGATCAACGCGAGTGAGGTGGCGACGCGCGTCGAATACTGACTTGGCAGTATCCTGAGAACGAATGAGAGAGGGTGTTGCACACGTCGACACGCGTGGCACACCTGTTCCAGCTGTATCTGGGTGATCCCAACCCGGACGCCGCCATGTGGCAGGTCCAGGTAGCCGCCCTTTGCCAGTGGCGCTAACCCAAGACGTGTTTACGCGCCCTCCAACCAAGATGCAAAGCCACACTCACCATAACGCTGTGTGATTTGGTAGCCGGCGGGGAGATCAGCATAAAAGTAGTGCTTCCTGTCGAATGTAGAACGCGTCTGGACATTCGCGTTGAGCGCAATAGCTGTTCGGACGGCGAGTTCGACGCATGCGGGGTTCAACGTCTGCGTAGTCGGCTGATGAGAGGCGTTGGACGAGCCGAGACAAGCGTACCACGCACTGGGAGCGTCCCCGGGAATGCGGCGTCATGCAGGGCGACAAACGAGTTGGGTTTCTTTCCGGGATTGCTCGTCGGTGCGTCTGCGCTGGTCATTCACGAGGACACGAGACGCGACGAGAAACGAACCGGAAAAGAGTTTTTTGCGTGACTTGATCTGTGCGTGGACTTCGATGCCGACGACGACGTCCCAACCAGGCCACTGCGCATCTTCGCGCGTCGCACGCTGTCTGTGTACACTGAACAGTCTCCAAAATTGCTGGACCCGAAACGGATGGCGCAAGACGACCATCAAGACGGCGTTCCAGTTTTAGATGACTGGTAACCGGCTGTTGGTGATGGTGAGCAGTAACGGATGCTCCCGCAAGACAGCTGAAACTGGGTTATCTCAAAGCCATCATGCTAGGACTCATATTAGCCGCGTTTGCCGAGCTTTCCTCCTTGTTCTCTTCGCTGTGGTCGACGTTTCTCCCACCGATGGATCATCGCCCAGGAATATGGGAGATTATCTGTCAGGACGCAGCCGGGTTATTGGACATACCCGTAGACATGGGCGCGCATGATGTGCCCCCCATATATGAATCGCTCAGCCAGCCACCGACAGGTACAGGCTCAGACACACTGTAAGTTTCTTTCATCCAGATCAGAACAGCCTCACGTGCGGTGTCAGTGGGCCTCTGAGTGAGCGCGAGCTGGAGCTTCTCTCGACACCGGAGTCGGTATCTTTTCATTTCATTGTGCCTAATAATATGCATTCGCTTATGCCGCCCTGCGCCTCCCAGCCACTCTCGCTCATTTCTCCAGATGGAGGTACACGAAACATTCACCTACACTTATAATCTCTCTGCTGGCGGTACACACCTGCAAGTCATCGTCTTGTGAGTCCTACCAAGTCGCACCCGTCTGAGCTCATGCGCTATCCGCAGAGTAGAGTCGGACCAGGAGTTTGACAGACCAAACCACTACGTCTTTTCCCTTTCCGTGAAAATTGGCCGCGTAGAACGCGCCATCTCCAAACCCGTCACGATGAAGCTTTCTATTGACCCCGGTGGTCTGGACTTTGTCATCTTGTGAATCCAAACGACCCTTGCCGCTTTTCCACCGATGACTGACCCAATCCCCAAAACAGCGCGTTCGAACCCAGATCTAGCTTACCGCCCAGCTGTCTGTACCATCTCCGGGTCTGGTTGCGCTCGGCCGGCGTCGACCACCGTGTGTTTGGCGAACAAGACCTTTGGTTCGGTAAGGATCCTGACTTTTGCGCCATCACCGACGCTTCGTTTGCCTCTCTCCGCAAGGCGACCAAGACGATGTCGATCTACCACGGCATCGTCGGCCGCGCTCACATCAGCTTCATCATCAGGTCCGATCCACCCTTGCCGTCACCCCGCTCACACTGACGCCCATCGTCCACACAGATGGACGCCGGTCGACGCCAACGTGTATACGCTCTCGTTTGAATACGAAGCAGGCGGGGTAGGCAAGACCCTCTTTGAAAACTACCACCTCAGACTTGACTGCGAACCTCACGCGCTCTCCTTTCTCATCTAGCAAGTCCTATTTTTTTTTCCTTTGTCTGTCGAACAGCATCGGTAACGCTCTTCAACATGCGATACAGCTCGATTCCAGTGCCTTCCACACCCCCTGGAGCGAGCCATCGACTTCGTCTCTGGCTCCGAACGCCCCTGGACGATATCCCGCCTGACGTTGCCCCCCACACACCCGCGCCCCTTTCGTTCCTTTATCAGCGCCTCTGGAAATCAGACGACTTCAAGATCGGCGCACAGCTTCGCTTCGACGCTGCCAGTCATAAACTCATTCTGGCCACCCGCGCCACAGACGAGCCTGTCAGGTGTGCGTCCGGTGGGCCGGGTCGACCGCCATCCGCCGGTCTGGGTTCAAACGGGAGCGTGTTGCCGCTTGCATCAAGCCGACGGCGTATATCCCGACTCCTTCCGTCCGTGGGCATCGATAAGGCAGGGGAATCCGTCCGCGATTGGTAAGTTGTAAAGACAGGTCGGCTCCCGCCTCCTGTGAGTTTTCTGTCTCTCAATCACAGTACGTCGATGCCACAGAAATATTTATAGTTGATACGTAATTTACGATACAGGTTTTAATTGTGTTGAGTTGATGGGGTTGGCACAACGGTATGCGCCATACTACAACGGTGGAGGGATGGGCTTATGCGGATCGAGGCGAGCTTTCGGAGAAAGGAGAGGAAAAGGAGATCATAAACGAACCAAGCAGAACAAGTAAAGAGAAAACGAAAACGAAAAGTCTCGATGACGATGAAACAACGATGGGAAGACACCAGGACGAACCGTCCGGAAGTGTGCCATTTCCTAGTTATACCGTGTTTCAGTTGGTGCGCATAAATCCACGAATGCCTCTTTCCCGGAAAATCCTGTAGAAAGGAGAATGAATAATTCCAATAGAAAACAGAGCATTAGCGAGGTGGGCCACAGCCCAACAGCCCCACGACTAAAAAAGGGCCAATGGTCGACCCGAAGAACCTCGAATAAGTGGGGAGGACGGACGCCACACTTTCTATTGCGCGGCGACAACTCCTGGGGACAACACTGCGCTCGACAACTTGGGGGTCTTGATTAATCTTTCACTCGGTGGTGATGCGAGTTCTCGGTCTTTCAGATTTGGTGGGGTTGATGCCGAACTTAATGACAACCCTGGAATTCCGCTTTCGTCTTCATCTTTCGGCGCGTCAGCAACCGGTATCTCAGATCTGCTGGACACACATTGCCATGGGGTCAGTCTTAGTCCAGCGTAAGAGAGGACACAGACCGTCGCTTCTTGTTCGGCATATCGGGTGAGGTATGGTTCGACTTGCCCGGTCCCTTTGACATAGTAAGTGATGATTAAGGGGATCAAGTGCCAACATGAGGGAACGGCTAGATATCGAACACGCACTTTGCCCGTTTTGGGTCGCTTCAATGCTTGCCTTGGCTGTCGTTCACCTTCGTCAAAGACGTAATCCGGTAAGGCTGAACTAAATGAAGAACGTGCGTGACGAACGTGCATCCAGTGGAACTCCTTGGCTTGAAATACCTTTTGATGTTACGAACAAAGATGCCCATCTGAGACTCGTCGTACTTTTCCCACATCTTGACTAGCTTTGTAAACTCTGTGGTGGGGTATGATATATCCAATTTTCGTGGGCCAACGGAACCGACTTCAGGGGGACATCAGAGTGGTGCATCGATACGCTTGATGAATTCGCAAGCGTACTTGGTTTTGGCTCGACGAGGAGACCAATGTAGAAAGTTGTCGAATAAACGGTGCTGGAATCCTCGATTCCTTCGATCTCAGCCTTCGTCCGCTTCGCTATGGTCTCGGATATTTGCCCTTGTGCTACTTGACAGACTTCCTCTCGCGATATGCAGTTAGACACTTGCTCGAAACCTTTAGTGAATGGATGGGATAAGATGAGAGAATCGACATATTCGAGCTTCATAACAAGTTGTCGTATTCGGGATTCAACAGTTCCTGCCCTGGTAAGGGAGTGCAGAATATGTGTAAACTACATCACACATTGAAGATACATACCATTTAATTTGCAGGTCGGCATCGCCTGTGGATGCTATTACTTGAAGGTAATATCGATACTTGTGGAAGAAGTCATGCTTAGCGAAAAGCTCGGACCAACTGGCAGTTCCAACAATGACTCGATCCACAATGTCGGCGCCTTGAAAATTTCATTCAATGGTTGACCAATAGAGAATAAAGAAAAACACCTTTTTTGAACTCTTCGGTGACAATCATTTGCGTAGAGGCTGTGACGTTGTGAGTAGCACACATAGCAGGGTAAGCAGGTGTAATAATGGGCATTCGATGTGATCGATCTGCAGGATACAACTATGAGATGTCAGTACACCTCACGTATCGAGAAAGGGCCAACTAAATACGCACCTTTGGATTCCATACGCGGACCTGTAAAGGCCCTTCCTCAATCTGTTTCAAAAGTACGGGCTGTGGCCAAGACCTGTTTCCTCGTCACATCAGTCCGACGGACAAAACTCGACGCAACCCACCATTGATACATGATGATGAAAAACCTGCTAACTATTGCACCAGCGGTTGCATTCGGATATAATTGGCACACTCGAGCAACGAGTATCGCCCATGCAACACCACCGAAGAACCCATTCACATTCGAATAGATAGCTCTTCCTGGAATCTACTGTGAGTGTGGTGTAAACAAGGAGGGGAATCAACATACTTTGCGCCCAAAGTTTGATGCACCGCAACGAATCACGGTAAACCTGGACGTTAGGCACCAATCGCAAAATCTCGTCATTCACCCTCGAACCTAGACACGGCTCAACTCATATCCAAGATGCTCGACTAGGGAGATACGGCACCATTGAGGCTGCGCACACATCGCTCGTCCAAGTTTCGGAGTAGATTATCATCTTTTAATGACAGGTCATCTGGTATCGATGACAATGCCAATCGCGCCATTAAGAAATCCAGGGGAATACCGGAAATCTTTGTTTTAATAATAGGAACGTATGCTTCAGGAACACCCTGAAATGGGACCAACTGGTTTCAAGATCGGAAGTACAATCCAGGGACGTATGTACTCACAGAGACCTCGGTAACGCCCTCCAATTCCCGTAGCAAGCCCTCGAACACTTCGAAGAAATCCTCGCGAGATACATGTTTTGGGACTACGCACAAGGTATCGATATCAGATCCGGGTCCGTGCACACCCAAGCGATATGAGCCAAAGGTGAAAATCTTGCCACCGGCTGCACTTGCGGCTGTCTCTGAGAGACCCCGCTTGAGCGAGACCTGGTACACAAACTTTTTGACGAGAGCAGCGACACGGCCGAGGACAGCTTCCCTGTAAAAAGGTTAGGACGATCTCTGCGCTCTTCGTTGTGAATGCAACTGATTCTTCGACGGGGGGTAATGGAATTTTTGGAGAATCTCGATCGTACCTCGTGCGGGCCTCCTCTACACTTTCAACGGTGTTCTGATTTCGTAGTTCCTCCATAAGCGTTGCGGTAACCTCCTTCTCTCGTTCTGTAGATTCGGCTGTTGAGATGGGTGCGGTTACACCAAGATACCTGAGCGACGGGCTGTGTTAGTTGTGTGGACGGTGTGTATTAGAGCTACTACAGCTGTAAATACGAATTACCCTTTCTCAGTTGTCATTTCGATTGAGGGCAGAGGGAGCGAGTGAGGAGGATGTGAAAGTGGGTTGAGTTAGTCAGTCTTGGCTTGGGTCCGCCACCGAGTTTTGCTTAGTCACCCCAAGTTATACATTCACACTACACTACAGTTTTTACTAGCAAGTCTTTATAAAATCCAACGGACGAAAGTAGGGTTGGGCGAGCCAGTGCGGGAGTATCTTGAGCCCAGTCACAGGCTCTTTCTTGATCAAGTCCTGTGCATGTACACCCTCCACGTTCCTTGCATCACGCTGAGATCACATCAGCCTCTTGCCACAACAATGTCAGGAGGTGCTCACATCCATTCGCTCCTTCATCTCTCGTATCACATCAGCATACCGTTCCACAGACTGCGGACCCCGAATCCTGCTTAGTTCGTCTCGCAAGTCGGTCTCTCGAGCAAGCGCTGGTCGCAGCAGTTTGAATAGGTGCCCTTTGACCGCACTCATCGACGTTGGCGTCTTCAGACCCCGTACGATGTCCAGGTATTCGAGTGCCAGATCTACATGCGGAAGGTGCAATCCAGTGTCAAACTTGTCCCTTGTACCAATACCAGCACTGGGCGTAAACAGTGTCGGATTGTACAACTGCCCTTCTGCGGACATCACTGCATCTGCACCCGTCACTGCCAAACATCGCTCAATGTCGGAGTGGTAGAGAATATTTCCGTTTGCAAAGACAGGCACAGAAACAGCCTCTTTGATGGCCCGTATCTTGACCCAATCTGCTAATCCGGTGTTTTGGCCACGTTGTTCTCGAAGGCGACCATGACATGTGAGGATTTGAGCACCTGCACGTTCAAGCATGCGCGCATACTCGACCGTTTTTTCAATGGTCGGAAATACGCGGAACTTGGCTGTTACCGGTATCTTCAGCTCTCGATGTAGCGTATTGACTTTCAAGGCATCAAGGAAAGCATTTAGAGCTTGAAAGGATGTAACCTACTCAGTTGATAAATAAGGTCCCAGTCTTCCATCAAAAATGCGCCGTAGTGTCCTGATCGTGCAATTTCCTGCGGACAGCCCAAGTTCAGATCGATGGCATCGCAGTGGTCCTGGACTGCCAGTGCGGACTCGAGAAGCTGTTCGGGGTCATTCGCACAGAATTGGACGACAAGTGGACGGTCGATAGGCCCGCCTTCTTCGCCATGTGAAATATCAAAGAATTTATCGCGGTAGCCCTTTTTGCCTTTATTAAGACAGAACATCTAAAGCATGGATCAAACGTAGATGTATCGGCTGTGAAAAGTGGGGTTAGGTTTACCTTTGCATTGATCATTGGGGTATACACGAGCTGCAAAGAAGGCTTGTGTACAAAGTGAACATGTGAGGAATATCAACTCACCTGGGCACCGTACCGCCTTGCCAAGATCCTCCATGGCTGCTTTGCCACCGAGGGTCAATAAGCTCCATGAGATGGCGAAGGCACGTAGAGTACGACGCACCAGCTCGCTCTGATCAACCATGGGTGCGACAACATATTTCGGACTTCCGAGCACCGTCCGGTAAAACTCGTACCCTGTGAGTTTTTGGGATGAAGGTCCCGGTTTTGATGTTGGCGGTGATGGTGTGGTCTTAACAGCCAGCGCCGACATGCTGAGGAAACGACGGTGTAGTGTGTAAAGCGGACTTTTAGCGCATTGTGGTAGTCGGATGTGTCCACACATCCGACAGTTGCGTAGATTTGCTTGCTTCACTTCATTGTGGTCTAGTCACCAGACTCACGAGTTTGACACACCGTTTACAAGGCAAGTTCGTGCTCACACCGCCCACTAAGACAAAGCACCACCTCGGAGTCAAGGAGGCTTTGGGACCCTTGGGAAAGAAACCCGGTGGTTCGATCATGGTTGCTGTTTCTTTGTACGATGCTGGTTATGGTACTACCATATAGACCGATCAACGACCCACGCATCGCCTTGTGGAGCAACCGGCGTATAAATGTCCAAAGTATTGGTACTCTTGCACTCATTCTGAAGATGCTCTCTCAGATTCTTAGTGCACGAGCCTTGCTGGCTTCTGCTTTAATCCTAGGTTACACATCGGCAACCACAGTAGTCGACGTAGATGGAGTTGCGAGTCATTCCATCTCTCCTCTCCTTTGTGCGTCCCATTTCCTATTCCTCTTCTGCGTTGCTTATTGCCTTGATCAGATGGACAAATGTTTGAGGCATGATCTTTCACTCCCGCAGTAGCTTTGTCTGACAGGTGTTTATGGCAAATCTACAGGACATCAATGTGCGTAATGCCGTTCTTGTTGATAGACGCGGTCTTAACGTTGTCCGACAGAATGTAAGGGTCGAGGAGTAGTAAGACAAATTTCAAGTATCCACTGACAGTTACATAGAGCGGTGATGGTGGTCTCTATGCGGAACGTCGGTCATCTAATCAGATATGCATTGCCCTTCCCATTAACTTTTTCAATTAGTGCTACAGAACCGCGCATTCCAGCAAGTCACACCTAGTGAGCACTCCAATAGACGTGCTTGGGCATCTTCTAAATAATTACCGCGTCTAGACACAACCGGTGCATTGTACGCGTGGGCTGGTATTAATGGCGCGACGATCAATGTGATGCCTGATCCATCCCCTGTCTCGTCTGCACTGCCGAATTCCCTTCAGTTAACCGTCCCAACAGGTGCTTCTGGACAGGTTGGCTTTGGGAACGGTGGCTACTTTGGAATCCGTGTTAACTCCGAGTGGACGTACAATGCGTCTTTCTATTACAAGTTCCCGGTGACTTCCTCGTTCAATGGAACAGCCACAGTTTCATTACAAAGCTCTGCGGGCCAAATTTATTGTTCTGCTTCTGTCCCGATCAATGGACTCCAGACGACTTGGCATCAGATCACTCTGCGCCTAACACCGACCATGTCCTCAAGCTCTACAGCCAACAACTTCACGATCACATTTGACGGAGCTGATGCGGCTGGCGAAACAATCAACTTCGCCATGTTTTCATTGTTCCCTCCGACTTTCAAGGGCCGTGAAAATGGCATGAGAATTGACCTCTCAAACGTACGTAACAATCGCAATGCGTTTTGGTATGATGGCTTGACATCCATGACGCAAAGGCATTATATGAAATGAGCCCTTCGTTCTTTCGTCTTCCCGGTGGTAACAACTTGGTATGGAGAATAACTTTTTCCTTCTTTATTTATTGACAACCTCTTCAGGAGGTAACTTTGTTATTCCAATGACATTTTTAGTATGGTAAATAGGAAATATTAGGGTCAAAGTTGGGCAAGCAGGTGGGTTTGGAACGCTACCGTTGGCTCACTTGTGAACAGACCTGGTTTGTACCGCATTCGGCCACATGCCTCCACTCACGCAAGATAATTAGGCCGTTTCGGAGACTGGGGTTATATCAACACCGAGTAAGTGATGCGTGCACTGGTGTTAATCATCGATAGGATATGATGACCATCCATAGTGGTCTCGGCCTTCTCGAGTACATGTACTTCTGTGAAGACTTGGAGATGGAGCCTATTATGGCGGTTTGGTCAGGTCTGTCCTTACTTTTTAGACCAACAAGTCATCCCTGATTTATGTAGGGTATTCTTTGAATGGCGAGAGTGTTCCCGAAAATGAGCTAGCCCCATACATTCAAGCTGCAATTAATCAAATCAACTTTGTCATCGGGGACCCGGCGACCAACGAATATGGTACGTCAGTATCTGCCCATTTAAACTGACCTCACTCGTGTCTAGCCGCCCTCCGTGCCTCCTTGGGACGTCCTGAGCCATTTACTCTCCACTATGTCGAGATCGGTAATGAGGACTTCTTCGCCTCTCAGTCGTGAGTTAGGCTCCTCTCCCGTTCTTCTGCGAGTACACGCTGAACCGTATTGAATGACTTGCCAGATATATCTACCGCTGGCGGGACTTCGCAGGAAACCTCACAGCAGCATTCCCTCAGCTTCGTATGTGTGCTCCGAATTACTAGATATCGATACTCATCCCCCCTCCCTGAAGATTTCATTGCGACTTCCTACCCGTTCAATCCTACTTTAAGCCCTGTTCCCGAGGAATACGACATTCACGTTTACAAGTCCCCCGGTAAGGCATGATCTGTTGTCTACACGGTGATCTGAGTCCGTCATAGCGTACTTTATCGAGAACGCATTCCTCTTCGACAGTTATCAGGTAAGATGAACCAAATTGCCCTCTTGCCACCCGTTTCCAACACTCCCTGTAGCGGAATGGTACATATTACTTCCAGGTGAAGCTATCCAAAGTTTGGATGCATCACGGCAGCCACACTGATTGGTTCCGTTAGGGCGAATATGCTACCAATCTGGACAACGGTTTTGAATATCCAATTCTTCTGTGTAAGCTTGCATTGCATGTCTCCGCGCTGCCTTCCTGACGGTTCTTTTGTTCAGATTCCTTGGCAGAAGCTGCCTACATGACTGGATTTGAAAGGAACGGCGACATCGTATTCGCTGCATCATATGCGCCCTTGTTGAGGAACATCAATTCTACCTACCCTGGACCAGTGAGCTTGGTTGTGCGCATTTGCTTACGATTGCTGACATACTTGGGAGTGTTTAGGGACCTGAGCTCGTGGCTTTCGAGTGAGCGGTTTCAAATTTCATCCATTACAAACGGTGCACCGCTGATCCGGTGTTACAAGTGCTGCCAACATTTACCCATCCACCAGCTACTATGTCCAGCAGGTGAGACCGCATCCTCTGCCCAATGGATCTTTATACCTGACATACTGTGCGTAGCTCTTCAGCACACACCGGGGTACCGAATACCTCCCCAGTACACTTCCGGCCTTCAATGGGACTTTATACTGGAGCGTCACGCTCGACAGCAACGGCGACACGCTCTTCATCAAGGCAAGTAACCGCCTACCTCTCATACTGTCCACGACGTGATCTATAGCCGTGCTCCTAGATTGTCAACACCGACGCTGCACCCGCACCCATGACATTTGTGCTCCCATGCGACGTCGCACCTAATGGGAACGCCACTGTGATCAGTGCGTCATCAGACAGCGCGAGTAACACGCCCGAAACCCCGGACGCCGTGTTCCCTGTGGTGTCTTCCATGGCGTTTTCCCAGACGTTCAATTATACTGCGCCGTCGTACAGTGTCAGTGCGTTGACGCTGTGGGTCGTGTAGAATTAGCCGCGCGAAGTGTTTGTTTCATAATAACAGGACGTTTTGATTCGTGATGAGGTAGTCATCGGGTTGTCCCCTCTGGCAGGCGGAACCTTCAGCCAGGTGATCTATATTACGTAAGCATGGTTTGGGGATTGATTGACTTTTACAACGCAGGTGGGCATCAACACTGTTTCTTCAGCAACATACGCGAGCCAGAAATAAGTCATGTCAACATCATCATCACGCCACAACTCCAAGACACCTCATTCTCCGTATCTGCCAACCCGGAATGATACACGCCATCACCCTGCGCTCCAACTTCCAAAACACGCCTAGCTCATGCCGAACGGTGCTCCGAGACCGAACGGCGGTATACCCATGGCATGCGGATCGATCGGTACTGAGACAGGCTGAGGTCGAATGAGCGGCGACGACGTGGCCACCCCAAACTCGAACTCCTACAGCCCAAACACATCATTCACCCCTGACGAACCAAAAATAGAGAACGCACATCTACATGCATACTCGGCAATCGACTCGTGTTCTGTCTTGCTGACGGCGTCTGTCTCAGCTCCCTGAAATCGTTCTTCGTGTACATTTTTGAGAGCCCTGATATAGCCGGTGACCGCAATAGCGCCGTTGGCGGCGAGAGCGCCACCAATCCTAATACGTCCCTGTCGCGCCCCGGAGGGAGTGACCTCGGCTTCCGCGTCGGCGTACAAGGGTCCGGCACAGGCGGTCGCAACACGCCCTGCAACGCATGAATGGGCATCACCAGCGGGCGCACACGCGCATCCGGGATTAACGTCGTCGGAATCGGCGAATCAGGTAGCGGCGTCAGCTTGCCTTTGATGGCTTTCAAGGTGGAATACATGTCTGGTAGCACCCCGTTCTGAAATACCTCGCAGAGTTTGTCCCATTTGTCCCAGGAGAGTCCGGGGAGGTCGGAAGGGCCCGGGAGCTTGTCGCAGAGCCAGTCAAGCGCGCGGACAACGCTTTGGACGTCTAGCGAATCAAAACTGTTTTCAGATCCTGCAATGGATGAGAGGCAGTGTCCAAACTCCCATAACAGTCGATCCAGGGCAAGCTCTTCCTCACTGACGGTAGACAGTATGGCTCGGATGATGTCAAACATCTCACCAATGACGATACCTAATTCTGCCACGGAGATACCACGAATCAATACAAGAGCAATGGCAACTTTGAGGGTCGGATCAGTGAGTGAAGGCGAGTGCACAAGAATCTGGGCGATTTGGATGAGGTATGCGGAATGTAAGCGGGCACTTAGTATGGAGGTGATAGTGTCTGTGAACGCGTGGTTTGCCTCGAGCATCGTACAAATCATGGTGGTGCACATCTCCGAATGCTCAGATGAAGTGTCCATGAGCCTAGAGGTGAACTGAAGGCAGAGGTTGACCTCGTACTGCGCGACGGTATTGTGTGGGTCTCGCAATCCTCCAAGGCGCCTTGCAACGTCTGCCATATGCTTGCATTCTTCTGCAAACAGCCACTCGCCGACATTAAGAGTTCCATTATCTAGGGAAACGAGTCGGTCGAAGAAGTCCAGCCTGTTATCGACATCGAGGGCACGGAAAAACGTGCCAACTTCAGCGAGAATAAGAGGCAGGACAGTT
>JBBPKO010000483.1:0-20726 GCA_038089295.1 Xerocomus amazonicus
GGAAGAGCTAGGGCCAAGGGATCGGTCCATTGGTCCAGGATTAATGGGTGAAGTTTTTGAGTTTTAGTCCCCCCTATAGATAAGATAAAATAAGAGTCACTTAGAGTGAAAGTTGCTCTAGAAAATCAGGAAAAATGGGGAAAAATAGGAGAAAAATAGAGTGATTCATAACAGTAATATTCGTAAAAGGAAAAGGGAAAGTCCTAATATGTTGGGAAGATTCGCAAGGCACTAGCCGCATCTTACCCCTATATAACATAGGACATATACCTGACAGCGGAGTCAAACTCGTGTCCATGGGATGCTTGTTAGCCGAAGGTGCTTCGATTAAGGGGAATGCCAAGTAACTTACAATGCTTTATAGCAATGGCAAGAAACTAGCTCCCTTCTTACCAGATGGTGTAGCAAAGTTCCTCTATTCTATTAAGGCCTTGCCCCTGAACGATCGCTGTAATGACTGCATTTTCCTTATCTCCTATGATACTCTATACAAAAGATTCGGTCACCCTGGCAAAGAAGCCCTCCGTCAGATGAAGAAGCACACTAAAGGCTTCCCTGACGAAATTACAATTCCTAATCAGGTCCCAGTATGCCCTGGATGTATCAAAGGCAAAATGCCTAACAGGAGTTTCCCTCCTAATGAGCGTCATGCTACCCATGCCTTTGAGCTGATCCATTTGGACCTCAAAGTATTTCCCCTTGATTCATATCGCAAATACAAGTATGCGATAACCTTTTTGGATGATTATTCATCCTTCTCCTGGGTGACCTTAATGTGTACCAAGAATGAGGCCTTAACTTCCACAAGGCACTTCTTGAAATTGGTCAACACCCAGTTTGAGGCAAAGGTCAAGGGATGGATGTCAGATGCTGGAGGTGAGTATAAATCCCTCGCGTTTGACCAGATGCTTAAGGAGTAGGGGATTATGATATACCAATCTGCCCCTCACACTCCTATGCAAAATGACAGAGCTGAAAGGCTCATGCAGACTATTTCAGAAAAATCAGAGTCACTGCGACATGATGCTTGCGTGCCTAATAGTTGGTGGGAATTCTCATTCCTACATGCCAATCACCTGTACAATCGCACACCAATGGCTAGACTCAATGGCAGAACGCCATTTGAGCTTCTTCATGAACGTCTCCCAGATGTATCCCATCTGCGTGTCTGGGGTTGTGCTGCTTATATACATATACCCCCTGAGACACGTGATAACAAACTTGCCCCTAAGGCTGAGTTGATGCTCCATCTGGGGACCGCCCCTGGCATGACGACGAACTATATCTTTATGCGTCGATCCAATGTTATCTATATGTCTACACATGCCATATTTGACGAGACCTTAATGCCTCATTGCAAGGGAAAGGATAACACTCCTATTACCCGAAGACAACCCCTGTCCAGAGTTGATCAGGATATACCCCCTATGGAGGAGCCCCTGTCCTTCGATGATGACGACCTACCTAGTCGACCACTCACTCGAGCACCATCTCCTCATGCTCCTGCCCCTTGCATGCCTAGCCCGGTCTCAGATGCCCTGGTTACCCCTCCTAGGGCACCCCAGCCTGGACCACCTGCAGTCCCTCCCGCTCCCAGACGATCCCAAAGGGAATGCCATATGCCTCACCGGCCTGGCAACGTCTATGGTGATAAACACCCCGTTGAGCACCAGAAAGACATGGATCGCTTATCACGATGGCGCAACATCATTGGTGAACCTGGACCCTCATCCCGTCCAGTGCCTGGCTCATCACATATGCCTGGCAGTCTTCCCAACTTACCCGATGCACCCGATGCTTCCCCCCAATCTCCTGCTGATACCGATTCAGAAGCAGATGTTGATCGGCTATACCGTGAAGGGGGAGCCGAACTTATTGCACACTTGATGTCAAAGGCAATACCACATGGCAAGACTTCTGCAGAGTCTAAACCACATCACGAATGGACATATAAGGACATATCAACACTGCCAGCTGCAGCACAGGAGGAATGGAAAGCCGCTTGTCGACGCAAGCTTGACATGCTCAAAGAACAGAAAGTTTTTGAACTGGTCGAACCCCCTAAGGGGCACAAGGTTATTAACAACCGCTGGGTATTTGATGTAAAACCCGATGGTTGAAAGAGGGCATGCCTAGTGGCAAAAGGCTTCTCTCAAGTCAAAGGTCTTGACTTTGATCAGATCTTCTCTCCAGTCATACAGTTTGAGACAGTCCGACTCATGTTGGCACTTGCCGCCCTGGAATCCTGGCACATTGAAGCTCTCAACGTCAGAAGCACTTACCTTTACGGAAAGCTTAAAGAAGAGATTTACATGCATTAGCCCCAATGCTTTGTAGTCCCCAGAAAAGAACACATGATGCTACACCTTCAGCGTGCCCTGTATGGCTTAAAACAAGCCGGACTCGCCTGGTGGGAGACTCTAAATGAGTCCATGAAAGATCTTGGCTTTGAACGATTGAGATCAGATGCTGGACTATTCCTCTATCAGAAGAAAGGCACAGTTGTTGCTGTCATCTATATAGATGACGCCATGTTCTGTGGTCCCTCAAAGGCCATAGTAGATGAGATTAAGGGTCTATTCATGAAGAAATGGGAATGCAGAGATCTAGGTCCTGCAAAGGAGTTCTTACATATGTGAATCCGCCGATCAGGATGCAGTATCTCAATTGATCAATGCAACTACCTCCTGAAAGTCATCGAACGCTGTGGGATGATTAACTCTAGACCTGCTCCCACTCCATTGCCCGAGGGATACTACCCTCTCTCAAATACAACCCCTGTCGACCCAGAACTTAGATCTACATACCAAATGGTAATCGGATCGCTCCTGTACCTTACTTTAGGTACTAGACCAGATATAGCTTATGCTGTAACTGCCCTGGCTAAGCAGAGTGCTAATCCTAATCAGGAACACCTCGACAAGGCATGATATATTTGCCAGTACCTTAATGGAACCAGGCACTATGCCTTAGTTTTTGACAGTGCATCCCAAGCAGGATTAATTGGCCATGCTGACGCTGATTGGGGATCTGACCCTAACACCCATCGCTCTCAGACTGGTTGGGTAGTGAAGCTGGCGAACGCCACCTTCTCTTGGAAAACCCATCAATAGGAATGAGTTGCATACTCCTCGACAGAAGCCGAGTACGTTTCCTTGTCTGATTGTAGCAGACAATTGGTATGGTTACGTTCTCTATTGACCAAATTGGATTATGATCTGAAACCGATCCCCCTTTGCAGCGATAATCAAGGATCTATATTTATGGCATCAAACCCAGTCACCGAAGTGCGATCTAAGCACATAGATATTAAGTGGTACAGGGTCCGCAATTTCATAAAGAAGAAGTTGATCGAGATCTTCTTTATAGAAGGATCAGAAAACCCTGCCAACATCTTTACAAAGAATCTCGGTCGAGTCAAATTTGAGAAATTCAGATCCAAACTAGGCCTTGTTTTTTACAATAGTCCTCCTACCTCATAGCTGCCATTCTACTATATGTTTCTCCTACCTACGTATATAAAACATGGGGGAGTGTTGAACGTACACTATTATAGTAGATAGTTCACACACATGTAGTAGATAATTGGAACTCCACTTCGGAGTTCTAATAGAGACTCTTGTGTTCGTACCACGACCATCCTCTAAGCAGCAACCTACCAAGCACTATCCAGTGAGTACCAGCAACCCTTCCTCCATGGACGTTGCTACGCCATACTCCCAACACAAATGTGGCGATCAATTAGTGATGAGGTGGTTACAATGAATGGCATTACATACGACATTAAAACATCAGTAGAGTTCATCTCTACATCAAGCCTAGCAAGGACAGCCAACTCCTTGTTGAAGTCCTCAGGGGGGACAGACCTATATATGTCAATGATGTCATCAAGGTCTTCCTTGTCCCATGAGGCGGCAGGTGCTAGTTTAATTTGATAGTGATAGGATCACTTCCTCTTCTTTGATGCTGGTATTTCATCTTCCAACTCCTCACCATATTTAGAGTCATCATACATGTCATACAATACCCTTGTAAGAGGTGGGGGCAATGGTAGAAGTTCCTCAATCCTTGTGGAGAGAGGGGCTGATGGAGGGAGGTGGACCACTGGCAAAGTACCAGCAGTCATATACATGTCCATATGTCTAACTGTTTCACAGAAGGGTTGGAGACCCATCCAGTGAGTGAGGGAGAAGGCTTGCTTGATTCAAGGATCAGCAGCAGGCCCTTCCACACCTTGATAGGCATGAGCAGAGGTATGTACTGCAACCCAAGGGTCAACAGTGGGAGCAGGACCAGACATAATTGTCCAGAAGGAGAAGGCAATGGAGGCTGCTTGGACCTGCATGTCAGATAAAGAGGCAGTGGCATTTGCTTAGGCTTTACCCTTGTTCTTTCCATGGCTGTTGCACTTCTTGCATTCACCACTTTGTTGCTGCCATTGCTTTTGCTGTTGCTATTGCTGGAAAGAGGGCTCAGCACCCTTTTTCTTCACTGCTAAGATCTTGTTGGCCAATTGGCCCTTGTTGCCCTTTTGAAGAGACTTTTGCTCCCAAGCAAGCACTACTGCAGCATGAATTTCCTCCACTGTTGGAATCTTGGCAACACCTTTGGCATCTTTGTTGTTGGCCATCATTTGGGCCACAACCTCCATGGTGGGAGGGAGCTTGGTGAGGAGCATCATCACCTGAATGTTACTCGGGAAGATATAGCCAGCTGCTTTCAGCCAGCCAAAGAGAGAGACGACTTTAGTCATTGCCAGAGCAGGGTGAGAAGAGGTGGAGATGGTGATGTTGGTTAACTTCTGAAAAAGAGAGTAAGCAGAGGCAAGGGAAGATGATTTATATTCTTGTTTGAGGTCCACAATCATTTCATCAGTGTAGTTCCACTTTTGAAACCTCAAATGGATGTTCTCAATCATGTGGCACTTCATTGTACCAATGAGGACATCATTTGCCCTTTGAAAGGCAATATAGTGATCATGTTCCTCCTTGGTAGCATCCTTTTGAAGGGTACCCAGAGTGTCAATATAAGTCATCCACATACAGCCTGTAGACTGGAGATATGGCTCTATGACCAACCACTAGGCATTGAAGTTGGAACCATTGAGCTTTGGAATTATGATATCCTTGGCAGTAGACATGTTTGATATCTGCAATATTCATCAGCATTGAAGCAAGAACAGAGAAACAAACTTAAATAGATTCCCCCTCTTGCTAGAAGTGAATCATCCCAAGGGACAATTCTACAATTCTAGTATGGGTTCACCTGCTTGCCAGGTGCAACCCAATGGTCAGCAAGTCTGGGAGACTCTCCACTTGCTAGTATAGCATCCAGGGAATCCTGGCAGCTTAGCTGACAATCAGCGATGGTGAGGAGCTTGCGCTCAACTTGCCAGCAATTGTTGCTTTTGCTAACCAGGGCTCATAACCTGTTGAAGGGAGAGACATAGCAACACTCTCTGAGGAATGCTATTGGTACTCACATAGTTGGAGTGGGCTGGTAGCAACTAGTGTTGATGGTGAATGTCTGAAGACAAGAGTCTATTGAAACCCAGACGACTGAGTCTCAACTATGTACTACATGATTATATAATGTGAACTACCTAAATAGGATTTTTGTTCAACACAGGGAAGTACTGCTAAAGTTTGTAACAACTATCCTTGCCCCAGCTATCACTTGGTAGTTGGTGTTTTACCTATCTCAGTCATCCTTACCACAGTCCAACTCATGGTTTTTATTTCTCATTTCACAGCCCATGGATGCTATTACCCTTATTGGATCAGGGATGGATTGGGTTGTTTTGTTACCCAGATCACTAGATTAGTGTATGAGACATTGTAAGGCAATACAAGGCATTTTTGCGCTGTACTACATGTGGGCCTCAAGTGTTGGACTTCACATCTCGTCTTCGTCATTCTTCGTCACGTTACTTGTCACGTACTTAATCTTCTGATTCACGTACCTCAGCGTTCTCCATCATCGGTGACCGCTGAGTAAGATCTCGCATAGCTCGTACATCAAGTACCCTTCCAAGGGCTTGAATGGTCAAGGTGCCTTAAATACCCTTGCTAGACGTCCTGTCCTTACGAGGCTTGCACGATGGAGTATTTCCCTGAAAGGTCATGGAAATCTCGCAAGGCTACTTTAGGCCTTTTAAGGCCTGGCAAGATCTGGGTGCTTTTGCTGATGGTGTACATCCACCGTATCTTCAGGATCTTGAATCACACTGTCCTCAACCCTCAGCAAGTAGTAAATGAACCAAAGAAACGAGTGCGTAAAATCAAGCACCAATATGTATATACAAAATCCGCTGATCAAGTGCAATATTCACCGACCTCATCGTCTTCCGAAGCGCATATGCCGCACGGGAATGATCCAAGTGTCCCGATTCATCCACCATAAGTTTGTAAAATACGGACGTGATCTTGGCCGTCTCTGCATCATCCACTGACCACATTGTCCCAATGACAGATCGAAATCCAGCAAAGTGCATTGCTGACGCAAGATGTATCATCTCGTCTGGCCGATCTTCGTCTTCGGCAGTGGTGTGACAGGCAGAGAGGTACGCAAACTCTGGATTCCGCAGTGTGCTCCGGATGATGTTTTGGATTGTGAATCTTCCATCAAGCAGAGCGAATGCAGACTTGAACGGTTCTTTTCGGTTCGGGAAACCATGACAGGCAAAATGCACCCAGTCGTTCTTGCCAAGCTCGTCGGCGACCCTGGAAATGCGGGAGTCTGATCCTTCGATACATGTGAATATTGCGAGGTCACCAATGAGCTGACCAATTTTCGCTAGCTCGGTACTAACGGAGAGGAGTTCATTTCCATCAGAAGCTTCCGCTTGACCAATAGCGATGAAGTGCTTCTTTTGAATTTCAGAATGTGGCGAACTGGGACGTCTGGCACGAATGAGAGCGGTCAATGTAGGAGTGTAAGACGACGTGTAGAGAAACGAAAGGTTCTGTTGTCCTTTTCTGTACGCACCCGCAGCGTGCAGGGGTAAGAGAGAGAACTCGCCAGTGGGACACCACCAGATACGTGATTGAAGAGGGCATGCTGTCTGAAGGAAATCAACGATGTGGGAAACAACCTTGTCCCAAAGTTCTCGCAGGAACACGCCAAGATCCCTCGTCATATCTGTCGACTTTGAGAGCTTGGTCAACTCGCGGAGCTTCGATGCGAGTTTTTGAACTTCATCTCTTGTGATCTCCAGCTGAATATGAGCAGGATCCCTATCCACGAAAACAACTAGCGCGTCACAGCCATACTGGCTTGCATTCACGATGATGACCGGTCCATCACTCGCAGCACGTTTGAGGTCGGAGAACGACGGGGGAAGAAGGAATCGGGAGAGACCGGACAATCCTCGAATATCAGACACGACTCTTTGCAGCTCTAAATTGAGACGCCACACTTGGTCATGCTGGTCTGCACCAGGTGAATCGAGGACTGTGCGAATGAGAGAGGTCAGTCGTGTAAACTGGTCTGCCAATTCCTTTCCTGCTGGACCATGTGCGACAACGTCATCAAGTGGTGAACGAAGGCGACTGAGAAGGCTCCAGAAGATTCCTCGGCTCTGTTCAAGAAGCTCGACCGCATCGGTAAAAGCATGATTACGAATACAAGCAGAGAATGCGTCTGCTGCAAGCGATGCTGAGATATCCTTGAAGAGAGGAAGATGTTGGGGTAACGGCGGTAAAGAATTGACATGCTGAACGAGCAAACGAAGAGCCGTTTTGTGTGCGGCAAGGGTAGTGGAGTGGCGGAAGAACTCAGCCTTCTCAATCCATGTTTTGGCAGCAGTCAGATCATACGAGGAAACTAAACCCGAGACATTCTCCATTTGAGCATAGAGACTAAACAGCTCCTCTGGAACTTCTTCCCCAGCTAGCAGCTGGAATCGCAAAACAAGACAGTCTGCAAGATTTTTCAAAATATTTGACCATTGCGGGTGGTCACGTGGGTGAAGCGCTAGCGCTTCCCGTTCGAGAACAGTGGCCTCATCAAGGTCATCGATTTTCCAGAGCGCCTTAGATCGGGTAAAAAGATGAGACGCGAGGTTGTTCAAGGATGTCAATCGGTGCGTGTGACCTGGTGGGTGAAGTTCTAGCACCTCTCTGGCTAGGGCTATGGCTTCGTCAAGATCCTCAGTCCTTTTGAGCCGGTCGTATTTAGAGGAGAAAAGAACTGCGAGGTTGTTCAGGGATGCAGACCTTTCTGGGTTCCCTGGAGGGTGAAGCGCCAGCGACTCCTGAGCCAGGGCAATGCCCTCATCAAGGTCACCTATTTCTCCTTTTTGTTTGTACCGAGTGAGAAGATGGAGTGCAAGGTTGTTCAAGGGCGTGTCTCGATTCGAGTCTCCCGGGGGACGAATAACCAGCGATTCGCGTGAAAGGCAAATGGCCTCATCAAGATCATCAGCAACTCTGAGCTGGTTGTACCGAACGGAAAGATGAAGCGCAAGGTTGTTCAAAGTTTTTGGGCGGGATGGGTGCCCCGGCGGGCGAAGAGCCAGCGCCTCCCTAGCAAGGACAATAGCCTGACGGAGATCTTCAGTTTTCCCGGACTGGTTAAATTGGAGATGGAGATGCGACGAGAGCGCATGCAAGTAATCTGAGCGATGCCGGTGATTCGGTGGGCAGACTGCAAGTGCCTCTCTGACGAGGAGAATAGCCTCGTTCAGATCATCAATTTTCCCTAGTCTGGTATACCGAGCTGCGAGATAAACCGAGAGGTCGCTCAAAGATGTCAGCTGACGACCATCGCCCGCCAATACATCTCTTGCCAGGGCAATAGCCTCATTAATGTAATAAATTTCCCCGTGCAAATTGAACAGATCGCAGAGCTTTGATGCTAGGTTGCTCAAAATCGTCCAGCGACCTGGATTATCTGGAAATTGAAGCGCTAGCGCATCTCGTTTGAAGACAATGGCTTCCTTGAGATCGCTGATCTCGCAAGAATGTTCATACCGAGCGGAGAGATGGACCGCAAGCATCTCCAAGTATTGCGCCCGGTCCTCGGTTCCGGGTGGGTGAAGCGCTAGAACGTCTCGGTCGAGAAGAATGGCCTCGTTCAGATCATCAATACTTCCAATTCGCGTGTAACGATAGTAGAGATGTAGTGCGAGGTGAGACATAATGATGGAACGCTCAAGGCCAGAGGAACTGCAAAGGTCGAGGGCTTTACGGTCAACGATGACGGCCTCATCAATATGGGCAGTGTCACCTCCTTGCTGAAATTTAGCGACAAGGAATTTCGCTTTTTGTAAAAGCAATCGCATAGCTTCTACTGGGCATGTCATTTGCTGTTCTCCGTGCGAATGTGGGTGATGAACACACACCCGTAGAAGACATGTAAGGCAACGACAGAGGTGAAGACAGCAGCAGCTTGGATTATGGGCAACCCTGACGTCCACGTAAGAACCAGCTACCCTTGGTATCTTGGCAGCCCTGAGCTAATAAGTCCGAAACAGATCGCATCACACCACCCCGCGGCAGCGACCGTAGAAGTTGGCATGGTATTTTCTGTTGGTTAGCCTCCAGGTCTGCATTAGCTGTCGCATGCTACGTTGGAACCACTGTCGGCATATATCACAAAGAATCCTTATTGTATCAACTTCCGCGCGCAACCCGGGTCATGAAAGGGTGCTATGCAGGGTACAGGATACGGCTCTATTTCGATCGTTAATCCAGGTGGCCACTGGCCACCTGACTTGTAGTACATGTTCGGTGGGAAGCCAGGGGTAAGCTCTGAGTTTGGACAAAGCAATACCACCATTACTGTAATATATATACACAATTCCCGGAAGCATTCAGTAATTCTCGACAAGACGTGCCACATATTGAGACTCTAACTCCCCATCGTGATGACCAATTACTTTCTCAAGCATCTGTGTTATTAACATCAATCAGCGTCCAGCAAACGCGACGGCCACTGAAACGTTACCTCGTTGACTTTCAGAAAGTTGTCTACGATCTCACCACCGAGTATGCCTTTGATGGCGTCGTCTGTGATCAAGCACTGTCTCGCTTGGTCAAGGTTCAGAGGCAAGCGTTTTGTGATGCCCAACGCCTCCCTCTGCGCGGCTGTCAACTCCGCGGCAACCAACTCACTATCCTTGACCGTAAGTGCGAGATTATCTCTGACGCCGACTATACCACAGGCCAAGACACCAGCGATAGCCAAGTACGGACTGGACGTCCCATCAATGGGCCTGATCTCAAAATTCTGCGAGGGCGAGAACGCCTTTGTGAGACGAACGGGTGCCTCGCGGTTGTCGATTCCCCAGCTGACCCACGTGCCTCCGGACCATATGCCATCCAACATCCGAGTATAGGAAGCAGGGAGGGGAAGTGTGAGTGCGATTACGGATGGAAGATGGTTCATAAGACCGGCGAGGAAGGCAGATTCAACGGGTGTCAATGGCTTGACAGCCGCAGATGTGACCGGTATGTCCCCGCGTACGGAAACGTGCATGTGAGCGCCAGTCCCACCTATCGCAACACTAGTTTTACTACGGAGTCGATGGGGATTTGAACCACTCACAGCTATCAAGAGCCAGCCTAGGGGCGAATGTAGCCCTCAGACCATGCTTACTTGCAATGTTGTAGATGATCTCACGAGTGTGAACGAGCGCGTCCGCAGCTTTGAGAGGAGGCAAAGGACCAGTGACAACCTCATACTGCAGGCGAAATGAGTCAAGTAGAAACAAATAAATACATTGACCGACAAACCTGTCCTGGCGCAGCCTCTGCATGGTACATCTGAAGCTCAATACCGTCAGCTTGAATGGCGTCAGCGATTTCCTCGAGCACTTGGGCTTCGACGGTTCCGGTGGAGAGCGCGAGGGTGGTGGACCATTGATAGTCATTTACAGGGACAAGGGGATTGGTTGATTTAACGAGCGTAAACTCGCTCTCGAAGCCGACCAGAAAGTTAATCCCGAGTTTCTCTGCAGCATATCTAGAAGTAGACACGGTATCAGCAATATTCACCAGCAAGCTTTGAACTGTTCAACTTCAGAAGGCGTGATAAGACAGTGCGTGGGCAAGTCGGCACCTCAAAGGATAGTCCACTAGGGCGCGGAACGGGCACCAGTTCTTGAAGGAAGCCAAAGATCACAGCATGCCCAGGTGCATAAGTGCAGGTACGGAAGGACGAGACATCGACGACGTAAATGTACTCTCCAGCGGGTGTGAACCCGGGCGCGACCTGAAGGACTACCATCCCCAAGACGACCTTGGTCATCGTGACGCCGGGTCGCTCCGAGTTAAAAAGCTTGAGGAAATAGGACGCTGGCAAGACTCGACAGCGAACCTGATTGAGGAGATCTACCCATTGGATTCTAATATATCGGATTCCGCGTAGTTCAAAGATGTTTGCAAAGTCGCGCGCTGAGACACCTTTGAAGGGCGGGTTGATCGCAGAGGGTGCAGAAGCCATCGGTTGGAAGGTGGAGGAACAAGGAAGAAATGTGTGGCGGACAAAATGGGTGGCAGACGGTTAAGCGATCTTGTATTTACAGTCATCCCCCGGCAGTTGCAACAACAAAACTTGAATGGGCCGCATTCGAAAATGACAAAATTGTTCCACTACAAAAAAAAATGGAATATGTTATTATGATGATGTCCTTGTGGAAAGCGCAACTACTTTACGAATCATAGTTGATGTAGTGTGGCGATGAGCGGATGAAATGCATGCGTGTTTATCTCGTGTTTCCCGTCAGTTGCGACAGTGCTTTGGAAAGGAAAGGCATGTGTGTGGTGTCGCTTACTCACTTACATCGCTTACTATTATCTATCTATCGGCAGCCCCATCACACTTCTCCGCTTCCACCGTCGCTCTCAATGCCTTCGCTGCCTGATCCAGGCTCCTCTTCAAGCGGCTTTGCTTGGCCAGCCATGCTTCTCAGTGCACAGTCCTCGATAAGTTGTGGCAAACTGCTCATTGCACACAGTAAACCGGCATCCTTCTGGCATGCTACAATGTCTTGAGAATGCTACATCTGTACTTGGAATATGTTTTCTTCAGGAAATGTCTCAAAATGACATGTATTTAATTTACCAATCAGAAAAGCACAGCATAGTGCTGGGCTGGATCTATCTAAACTATTATTCAATATACACCCCATGTAGTCAAAGTGAATTTTGGCAGGTGTTTGTTGACGTGTAAATTTGGATTGACACAATTGCCGGTGGATGACTGTACATAAGTGCTCTGGTCCAATCTCTCGACATAAATGTGGTGCTATTCGAAGAGACTCAAAAATACCGTATGATACAATCATTTCCGCTTGCTTCGATTATTCTCGATACAACTACTTCCGGCCCGCTTTTTTGGCGGCTGTCCTCGCTTTTGCGATCTGTTTCTTCCATCCAAAACAATGGTTGCATTCTAACAGCACACAGATCAGCAAACAGCAACGAGGCCAGCAACGAAGCTGTGTCACTAACCCTGGGACCCATGTTTCTTGCATTGATATTTACCGTCCTTGTTGGTCGTAATTGTGGGAGGCACGATGGCGTCTCGATCAATGGGTTCGAACTGATCAGGATGTATTAGCGCAGTGATCGAAAGGCTTGTCAATGAACGAAATTCGGACCCCATAAAAAGTGTCGTTCTCCTCTCGTCCGTCGTAATTACACTCGGTGCACTACAGTAGGCGATGGTCAGCCGATGTGTGGAAATAAATGTGTGACACGTACGACTTCTTTCAAGTGAGCGCAGAAGATGGCGTCGTTGATCTCGACGGTAGCGATGTCGGTCATGCTTGGGTATTCGAGTGTAAGTCAGGAATTGTGAGATTAGCCGCCGGGACGATCTGGAAATACTCACAGTCCTCAGGGCAAGCACCTTCACGAGGCGACATTGAGAAGAACTAGTAGCGTTGCACGTGACAGCAGTAGAACAAAAAAACGCGTGATTCTCATTTTGGGACCAGCTCAATGGCAGAAAGACTACCACCAGAACTTTGGTCATACATCTTTGACCTCGCTGCAGATGAAGATATCATATTCTACCCAGGTCTACAAACTAGCATGGCGCCATCGACCTGGTCCAAATGTCCGTGGAACAATGGTTGGACTGTTCGAACACCTCAGGATACTATCAACATCATCCAGCGTCGAAGCTACGCCACTAAAAAGGTCCCGTGTCCTTTCCCTCTATTCTGCGCGTGTCGACGACGCGAGATTGCTCATCTCTTTCTTCCAGGCGATTATCGCAGCTTGTCAAATATGGCGCAGACTCGGCTCCGAGTTTCTCGTCCGTTGTCTCTTCTTTGACGACCCTACCAAATTGCGTGCGCTCTGCAACATCCTGGATCGCGATACCTCCCTCGGATGGTGGGCCAGGCGCTTACATATCACCCATTTCCTCAGTGGACGTGGTCCTCGCATGGACGATTTTGAATACCCCCTCATTGCTATACTCCAACATTGCCCGAACCTCGAGATCTTCATCGTTGATTGGCCCATGTCGAGTGCGTTCGGTCCTATCGTAGATACTCTCGGCACCTATTGCCGCAATTTGCGCACGGTCCACTGGCACGTACCATCAGAGCTACTTCCCAAGGTGATCTGGGCACTAGACACACTCCCCAACCTCGTCGCCGTGCATCTAGAGTTTGACGTGGCGGTCAAAGAACCTGACACAATCACATTAGGCTCCGCACAGGACGTCAAACTAAAGTTGCCGAATCTTCAACAACTTTTCTTGAAAGGCTTTTGTCAGGACTTCATGGAGCAAGCCACCGGATGGTCACTTCCTTTGCTACGCAGTTTCTCGTTTTACTTTGGCACGAACACGTTTGACGTTCCAGACGTCGTCGCGTTCCTTGTACGGCACGGCACGTCTCTTCTCTTCCTGGACTTGAACTGCATACCTGCGCTCGACATCCGCACCATCCTCGACCTTTGTCCCTTCCTGACCACTTTTTGCTTCAATCTCGACTGGAAAATTCCCCCTGCACCCAATCCAGACACCAACCCGGACCAGCCAGAAGACGCGGCCATGCTACCAATTACACTGGTCAACCGTCCGCACGGTCATATCCGGCATATCGGCCTCCACGGTCTCCTGTACGCCTTTGGAGTCGGATATGCTGCAGCATACGCTGATGAGGATCCTGTGCGGACCATAATGGTCCAGCATACAAACGACCGCAACTTCAAAGGGTTGAACAGAACCTCTTTTCCTAAATTGGAACGTGTGAGGGTGCTCAGCACAAGATTGTTGCAGGATCTGAATGAAAACGATGGGCCAGCGGACACTTGTTTTGAGCGCTGGGAGAGGTGGTGGGAGATGTGTAACACGATGCGCGTGAGGCTCGAGGACTGTTCGGGAGGAGAGCTTGGTAATCTTCCCCAGGATTCAGACTTAGACGAAGAGTACGACAGCGAGGAGGAAGAAGAGTACGACTACGTGACGGATGAGGAAGAGCGGGAGTGGAAGGGCAGCGTCAGTTTAGCAGAGTTAAGGGAGTTGCTCGCAGAATGTAAAAGGATGTCAGAGGAAGGCGAAAGAGAACAACCCTTTCAGTTTTTCCTCACCCCACCGACTCTATGACGTTCGTGGTCTGTGTTGCATCAATGATCACCTGCCTTTCCCTCTGGTGTACGAGTTTTGAATGCTCCTCTTTTCATCACGTCCTGGATTATACCAAGTGCACGCTGTACATAGACTTGAGTGTCATCTCCGAGTCGCTCGCGACCTAGTGTTTGGATCATTCTCGTTTTTGCACAGCATCCAAACACAAGGACATACCGACGATCGCCCAGTTTCGCGTACTCGGAATCCGAAGTGTATCGCACTCTATCTTCCATCCCATCCACTGACTCAGCTTGGCGAGCCAAATCCTATAGGTCGAATATTGACTCCGATAGTTGTTTTCCCCTTCCAGATTCAGCTGACCCAGAAACGCATCGTCATCGGTGATAGAGCTCAAGTCCACATAACCGGTGCCCGATGCATGCGCGAACTTTTCGTCAAATGACCAAGCACAACACGGGATGGAGAGATATCCGGGCGCATGCTCGAGAGTCGCGATCAGAGGAAGCCATGGCGTCAGTTCGTCTGCGTGGTTGCCGATAAGAAACGTGCCGGATTGTAGGTAGGGTATGAGACCAGTTTCGCCATCTGGGGCCGTTCGAGCGCACCGCGTCGGATCAAACGCGCATACGTGCAAAGAAGCTCGGGTATGTTTCGGGTAGTGGTCCCAGGAAATACGCGCTCGTAGGTCGATACCATAACCACGATATCCCTCGGAGACGAGAATGTGTGTGAGGAGGCCATTTCCGCACCTGCACATGTGAAGACAGGGTAGGTGATCGGTCTTTCGAACTCACCCAAGATCCAAGAATCCTCCGGGTGGTTGTGGCCAGTGCTTCCAGGGCACATCGTGTTCGGACAGATGATGCGCGTCCTCGTCGCGCCTTGAGGTCGAACCCAAGTCTGCGTAAGACTGCTTCCAGAGAAGCATGAGATATGTCGCAATGCCGATATCCTGCAATGCGATAAGTGGCGTCTCCAATGCCAGACAAAGACCAGCGCCAGCGTCACCTCGTACACATGTTTGATCGGGTCTGTCGACTCCTTCCACTCAGACACCAAATGCTTGTATCGTTCACGCACAATGAGATACAGATCCTGGTACACCTCCCTCTGGATCACGCAGTCGTGCTTGACCCGTTTTTTGTAATGGGTCATTGCGCCCCAGCCGTATCGATGAAGGGCTTCGAGGAGTGCAAGGGAGGTACGGTACAGCCTCGAGTTGAGTCCCAACGGCGTATTCGGCAACACGACCGCTTCAATGCGCAAGATTGGGGGCGTGGAGGAGAGGTAGCGGAACGCGAGGTGTCGGACGGTTGGATGGTAGTACGGGAGAGACGCACCGAGGGGCAGGAGAGGGCTTAGCACGAGTGTGCACGGTACGCCCCCATCAGACGCATATAGCGTGCAGTGTTGCTCCAGAGCAGCATCACGACCTGGTCGGCGGGGGAGAAGCTTACGATGGATATTGCGGACGGGCTGGTGAGATCTGAGACGGTATGGGGGAGCGGCGGAGGTGTCATGCGAGTAAGATGCCTCGCTGATGGTCTCTGACCTGAGAATGAGCGTCGAATTGTATTCTGGGTGATAGATGAGCTGCTCGACAGCACACTGGAACTAAAAGCAAACGTCAAACAGACAAGAGTCCATCCAAACGGATATCTTACGAGTTCTAAATCAAAGACGGCAGGACAACAGACAATGGGCAGCCAAACCTCTTCCTCCAAGCTAGACTCTAGTGGTAGAACCGTCCATGGATGCGCATCACAAGGCGAGGGAGAAAAGCGAGGGCAAGTCATAAGTAAAGGAGTCGAGTCGAGCACTGCTCGCAATAAGATTACATCAAGTTACATTCTAGCCATGTTATATATACTGCTACTGCACCCAAAGAATCTGCCGCCATTGACAAAATGAGATCCGACATCAACAAAATGAGAGCGTCTTAAGGCGACAAAAATTTGGGAACGGTCGAGAAAGCGAACGGCACCCCAGCACACATCCTAGCAGAGTCAAAGACCGCCAAGATCCATGGGGGTGCATCCCACATTGATGAAGCCGCTTTGCTACGATTACACTCAATAATTCGACTCGACATGCAAACAAACGACACTCACATAGGCCGCATTCTCGCAACAGACGGGATTCGAGTCACATCCCGCGCCAGAGCCAGCTCCAGCAACCGAGCAAGCCATACCAACTGGTGTGTCCACTGGCAGCGACGCAAGCAATTGCAACAGAGGCAGGCTCGACACCGAGTTCACCACCTCCGGATTGCTAGACTATCCAACCTTGCCATCAGATATCAACGGCGATATAGACACCAACACAGACGACTTACCGTGCTCACATTCTGGCAACACTGCATCTTTCCAACGTCGCACTTGCCCTTGGGATTACGGCCAAGAAGAGGTCCAGCATAGGCAAAGGCGACAAAGGGGAGGGCAAGGAGGGTACGGTGGACGAGCATTCTACCAGGGTACGGCGGGCGAGTCTCGAGAAAGGAGCGAATGGGGTCAAGTTTGGGGGGGAGGAGGAAAAAGAACTAGAGGGGGGTTCGACGAGAGGACGACTTTATACTCCCTTGCATACCAAACGCTCTCCCCAGCGCCATTGGAATGGGCGCGCCAAAACTAGTTGGCGTCTTCGTCAGGAATGCGTGCGTGCATTTGAAGCTCTGACTCACCAAATATGGCGTTGCGCTGTCAACCGAGATCTTATCACTCGACCACTCGCTGCATATTCCAACATCGATGGCTAATCACAAATCATCCAAAAGCCATTCATCGACCCCGAGTTCCAGCCCGACTCCGCAACGAAACTTAACGTTACCACACTGCTTCGAAATTCCAGAGATTTTACTCCACATCTTTGAGCATGTCTACATATCGCGTGGAGGTCGCTCAGATCTCGCAAGACTCGCCTTGACATGCAAACTGCTCAGTGGCCCTGCTCTTGATGTACTTTGGCGTATCCAGACCTCTCTCCTTCCCCTGTTGATGATCTTTCCTCCTGAACTGCTCGGTTTTGCACCCAGCGAGGAGACAGCCGTCGCGACATTTGTACGTCTCTCATCTGTCTACTTTGACGACGGGGTCTTCACCCAACACCGTGCAGACAATCGCCAAAAAACCCATGATTAGCCATTGGGGAAGGCCGTTGTTGTACACGAAACGTGTCCGCGTTATCATGCAAGAGCTTGACCTCAGCAAATTCGGAGGGATCGCGGTGCACAAAAGCGTCCTGCAAACGCTCATACAATCATGCCCGTCGAAGCCTGTATTCCCAAACCTCCAGGAACTTAATTACCCAGCTATCTGCAACATTGCCATCGTAGACGAGGCGAAATACACGAAACCCGTGTTCATGTTATCCTCTGCCAATACTCTTCAATCATTGAGTTTCCAGTATCCCGGTGACCGCAATGCAAAGGACACGCGTGCCTTTTTGACGCAGTTTCAAAACCACTTTAGGACGCTTGAGTTTCTTCGGGTATTCATGGGTAAGATCGACGATCGTAACCTCTCCCCGTTCCGTGGACTCAAAAAATGGCAGATGCAATTCCCCTGGATATTTCCGATTTCGTGTCCGCATTTGCATCCCTTCAGAATCTCAAGTGTCTAGTTCTGGCGCTTGGACCGAACACCTCAATCACACCGAAGGGCGGTGGGCTGTTTCTTCCGGACATATCAAACGCATTTTCGGGTATCCGCTCTCTCGGCCTTCATTCATTCTCTACACCATTCGTCCTAGAGCTATTAAAGGTCATTCAACCCTCAGAACTCGAGATAATCAACATACACCTCGCTTCTCGGGCTACCTCGAGTGAATTCGTCAAGCTTCTTGAATCTGTAAAGTTACTGGCTGGAAAACAGCAGTCCGTTCGTCATTTATCACTGACCGCTTGCGGCTACACATCAGCATTGCAATCTATTGATGACTTGCTCGCTCTCCCTCATCTTCGTTACCTTTCTTTACAAAACACTGGATTGGTGCTTGACGACAGTAGATTTGAAGAAATGGCAAAGACATGGCCGACGCTTCAACATCTATCTGTTATGAATGATGTCACGCCGTCACTTACCGTCTATGGGACCTTGAAATGCCTCCATTCGTTCTCTCAAAACTGTCCCTACATTGAAACCGTGGGACTCCGATTGAATGCTCGGGAAGTGCCCTCAGTCAAAGTCAACAGCGCAACAGTGCGGAGGGGCGGGGGCGCGAAGCCGCTCTCACTTCGAATTGATCCACGCTCTGACATTCGCGACTCTGGCGGCGTCGCGTCTTTCCTCTTGGGAATCTGTCCCGGAATTTCCGTGAAAGTCGTAGGCGGAAGTCAAATTCCAGACCTGCTGGAAACCTCGCCATGGAACAGGGTTGGTGAGATAGTCGACGAGGCGCTCGGGAGACCTCCCCCAGAACCTCCAGCACCCAAGATGGCACACGTCATGTGTATGTGCTATGCTACCGTCGGATGCCGCCGCGTCGTTGACTTGCTTTTTTTTTTCTAGACATGCGTTGATGAGCGACGTTGCCACGTGCACCCGAACACCGCGAATCTACATCACTCGGACGTCTTTCTTGCTTGTAATATTATTGGTCCCTCCAGGAGAAGGGCACCATGCGAGACGTAAACATCTACGAATCATTGTTTCATTCCGTATGTATATTGGGGCCATCCAGACCCCTTCATTCGTCTTTATCCAGCCCCCAATAGCCCGTGTTCTTTCAGCAGCCCTATTTTCACAATATGCTTCTTGCCCGCATCGTTTATATGACAAGTATTTCTATTACAAGCGCTTGACACCGTCAATTCAGATTTCTCGACGGATCTTGTGCGTGCGTCACGAGATTATGTTGGCCACCTAAACAAGAGTCTCCGTCGACTTCATACTGGGGCAATTGATCGCAACACAGCGTTCGCCATCACCCATGTTCACGATGTGCCCTGGAAGCGCAGTTCGGCTGTTCTAAACCTTTTTTTTTTCTTCATCCGACGGCGCAACGCCGGCGGTCAGCTCATGATATAAACCCCTTTGACCACACCATTACGAGGGCGGCCCAATGAAATAATTGAAAAAAAATCTATTGCTAGAGTTAGTGCGGCCACAACGTACTGGCATGTACGTGTGAGCGCAAATAGATCGCCCAAACTGTAAGCCTGATTGCGCCAGGGTACACGAGCCAGAAAAAAAAATAATGTAAAGGGGATTGACGAGATAAAACATTCGCGCGACGAAATGCAGCCCGTCTCCCTCAAGCAGCACGCCGTCTATAAATATGCAGTCCATCAGGTGTTCAACGTCGGCACAGCTGAAACGACATTAACAGTCTTTTCTTGCTCGCTTTCTTGTGAAGTCGAGGCGGTGTGATGGGGTTCGCGGTTGCCGCTGACCGCACTGTTGAGGTACTCATGCCGGGGCAGGAGCTCAGCCTCAACACCAACGTAGTCGTAAGCGAATTCGCCCATCTCAGCATCGTCAACACCGATAATCTCGGTCTCCTCATTGCAACGGAGACGGAGGTAGGGAATGTAATGCATCACCCACAAAATGATGGTCTAGAAAAACATCAAACTACTTGACACACTAAAAGCAAGGGCCAACTCACGGTCATGACAAAGGAGTAGGAAAAGCCGGATACGGAATCCGCCAACTGAATCCCCAGTTGTCTGTAGTTGTGGTCGAGCCAACCACCAGGAATCGAGGTGATGCCATCGGCGCCCGCGATGCTTGATTGTGCGAAAAGTCCAGTCAGTATGTTGCCTACCAGTCCACCGATAGCGTGCGATGCAAAGATCTATGATCTATTAGTAGTAGTCAAACAGTCAGATGGAGGACCAACGTCAAGAGTGTCATCGTATTTGAAGATGAATTTCAACTGAGTTGCAAAGTTGCACACTGTGCCGGCCATAAAGCCAAAGAGGACCGAGGCCGGGGAGCCGACGAATCCAGAACCGGGAGTAATGGCAACAAGGCCGGCGATAGCGCCAGAACAGAAACCAACGGCAGACCATTTACGCTCCAGACGCCAATCCTGTACGACCTATTAGCATGGTGTAATACAATTCTTCAAGAGATACTCACCCAGAGCATCCAGGTCAAGCCACCAACGCTAGCCGCCAAATTAGTGACGATACAAGCTTCTGTAGCACGGTAGTTGGCAGAAAGTGCTGAACC
>JBBPKO010000484.1:0-12218 GCA_038089295.1 Xerocomus amazonicus
CATCTACATAGACGACAGTGACAACTGTGCCTTTCCTCTGATAGAGGAATAGTCCAGCATCTGACCTTAATCGTTCGAAGCCAAGATCTTTCATGGACTCATTTAGAGTTTCCCACCAGGCGAGTCCGGCTTGCTTTAAGCCATACAGGGCGCATCATAGACGCAGCACCATGTGTTCCTTTCTGGGGACTACAAAGCCTTGGGGTTGATGCATATAGATCTCTTCTTTAAGCTTTCCGTAAAGGTAAGCACTTCTAACGTCGAGGGCTTCAATGTGCCAGGATTCCAGGGCGGCGAGTGCCAACATAAGTCAGACTGTCTCAAACCGTACAACTGGAGAGAAGATCTGATCGAAGTCAAGACCTTCGACTTGTGAGAAGCCTTTTGCCACTAGACGTGCCCTTTTACGACCATCGGGTTTTACATCAAATACCCAGCGGTTGTTAATAACCTTTCGTCCCTTAGGGGGTTTGACCAGTTCAAAAACTTTCTGTTCTTTGAGCATGTCAAGCTCGCATCGACAAGCAGCTTTCCACTCCTCCTGGGCTGCAGCTGGTAGCATGGATATGTCCTTATATGTCCATTTGCGATGTGGCTTAGACTCTGCAGAAGTCTTGCCATGTGGTATTGCCTTCGACATCAAATGTGCAAGAAGTCCAGCACCCCCTTCACAGCATAGCCGATTAGCTTCTGCTTCCGAATCGGGATCAGCAGGAGATCAGGGGGAAGTATCGGGTGCATCGGGAATATCGGGAAGACTGCCAGGCACATTGGAAGGGTCAGGCACTGGACGGGATGAGGGTCCAGGTTCACCGACGATGTTGCACCATCGCGATAAGCGATCCACATCCTTTTGGTGCTCTATTGGGTGTTTATCACCATAGATGTTACCAGGCCGGTGAGGCACACGGCGTTCCCTTTGGGATCATCTGGGAGTGGGAGGGACAGCAGGCAGTCCAGGCCGGGGTGCCCTGGGAGGGGTAACTAGGGCATGTGGAACCGGGCTAGGTGTACGAGGGACAGGAGCATGAGGAGATGGAGCTCGAACAGGTGGTTGACTGGGTAGGTCATTGTCATCGAAGGATAGGGGCTCCCCCATAGGGGGCACATCCTGCTCAACTCCGGACAGGGGCTGTTTGCGGGCAATAGGAGCATTGTCCTTTCCCTTGCAACGAGGCATTAAGGTCTCGTCAAATATGGCGTTAGCGGACGTATAAATGGTGTTGGATCAACGCATGAAAATGTAGTTTGTCGTCATGCCAGGAGCTGTTCCCAGATGAAACATCAACTCAGCTTTAGGGGTGAGCTTGTTATCACGTGTCTCAGGGGGTATATGCACATAGGCGGCACAACCCCAAATGCGCAGATGAGATACATCTGGGAGATGTCCATGAAGAAGTTCAAATAGCGTTTTGCCATTGAGTCTAGCCATCGGTGTATGGTTGTATAAGTGATTGGCATGTAGGAAAGAGAATTCCCACCAACTGTCAGGTGCACAGGCATCGTGCCTTAGCGATTCTGACTTTTCTGAAATGGTCCGCATGAGTCTTTTGGCTCTGCCATTCTGTATAGGGGTATGAGGGGCAGATTGGTAAGTCACAATCCCCTGCTCCTTGAGCATCTGGTCAAAAGCGAGGGATTTGTATTCACCTCCAGCATCTGACATCCATCCCTTAACCTTTGTCTCAAACTGGGTGTTCACCAATTTTAAGAAGTGCCTAGTGCAAGCCAAGGCCTCATTTTTTGTGTGCATTAAAGTGACCCAGGAGAAGGATGAATAATCATCCAAAAAGGTTATCACATATTTATATTTGTGATATGAATCAAGGGGAAATACTTTGAGGTCTGAATGGATCAACTCAAAGGTGCGGGTAGCGCGATGCTCGTTAGGAGGGAAACTCCTGTTAGGCATTTTGCCTTTGATACATCCGGGGCATGCCAGGACCTCATCGGGAATTCGTACATCGTCAGGGAAGCCTTTAGTGTGCTTCTTCATCTGACGGAGGGCTTCTTTGCCCGGGTGACCAAATCTTTTATGTAGAGTATCGTAAGAGATAAGGAAAACACAGTCATTGCACCGATCATTTAGGGGTAAGGCTTTAATAGAATATAAAAATTTCACTACACCATCTGGTAAGAAGGGAGCTAGTTCTTTGCCATTGCCATATAGCATTGTTAACTTTTTGGCGTTCCCTTTGATCAAAGCACCTTCGGCAAGCAAGCATCCCATGGACACAAGCTTGACTCCACTGTTAGGTATATGTCCTACGTTATATAGTGGTAGGATGCGGCTAGTGCCTTGTGAATCCTCCCACCGTATAAGGACTTTCCCTTTTCCTTTCACAAAGATTACTGATGCAGCGGTGGATACTGGGATCCATTGATCATGTGGTAGATCTTCGTATTCTACATAATCTGATCGGTCAGGGGTGAAATGCATGGAGGCACCGGAATCCAATATCCAGACATTGTCCAGGTGTCCGTGTCTACACTTGCATTTTTCCTTTCCTTTACCAACATTCGGACAGGCATACTCATTGTAAGCAAAAGCGGGGGAGCAACTTATATATTGCTCTATTGTAGATACATGGAGATTATCTACATTGTCCGATGATGATATACTAAGATCTGTGAAATCAGGGAGATCAATTAGTGTAGTCAATGGATCAATAGATCTATCCACGTACGACATAAAAACGTCTGCAGAGGTACCCACCCCTAGACTGGCTAGGTCCGCCAACTCCTGATTGAAGTCCTCGGGGGGAACGGAACCATAGATGTCGACGATGTCGTCGAGATCCACTCCATCATTCACCTCTTCCAAGTCCCACTCGGTGTCGGGTACCATCTCAATCTGACGGCGGCGGTTCCGGCGGCCACTGTGCTTCCTTTTCTTCGATGCCAGTTGGTCCTCAACCAGTTCCTCGCCGTATGTTGGGTTGTCATACATATCGTACAACGCCTTGGTAAAGGGCGGAGGAGAGGGAGGGAGTTCCTCAAACCTTTCGGTGAGAGAGACAGGCGGAGGAAGGGAGACAACCAGTATGGTTCCGGCTGTGATGTGCGCATCAAGGCACTGGATGGTCTGACAGGAGGGCTCAACACCCAATCTATTGGCAAGAGAAAAGGCCTGCTTGATCCTTGGATCAGCGGCAGGGCCGTATGCGCCTTGGTAGGCATGCGCAGGCTTAAAAGCGTCGACCCGTGGGTCGACAGCAGGGGTAGGGCCATCCGTTATTGGGGCCTGGAGAGAGAAGGCGGCAGAGGCGATTTGCGGAGCCTCTGCCGTTGCGGTGGCATTCTTGGGCTTGGGGCCCTTTCCTCGTTTTCGGTTAGGTTTTTTGTCCTGACCGCCTTATTGCTGCGGCTTTTGCTGCTGCTGCTGAAAGGTGGGCTCTTTGCCCTTTTGCTTGACTGCGGATATTTTGTTGGCCGATTGGCCGGATTTTCCCTTTGCGAGAGATCTTGACTCCCAGGAGAGGATGGCGGCGTTGTGGATTTCCTCCACCTTGGGGACGGTCTTTGCCTGAGCCATCATCTGGGAGATGACATCCATTGTAGGGGGGAGTTTGGCGAGAATCATCATCGCCTGGATCTCCGCAGTGAATTTATATCCCGCCATTTCAAGGCGGCCGAAGAGGGTAGCAACCTTGGTTAAGGCCGGAGCTGGGTGGGAGGAGGAAGGAACAGTGGTGTCGAGAAGTTCCTGAAAGAGCGTGTAGGTGGCGGCGAGGGAGGAGCTTTGGTATTCCTTTTTGAGAGCAGCTATGAGGCTCTCGGCGATGAGGTGAGATGCGAAACGTTGACGGATGTTGTCCGTCATGTGGAGCTTGATCGAACCAATCAACTGGTCATTTGCTTGGAACCAGTCAACATAGTTCTTCCGCTCTTCTGTGGTTGGCGTTTCAGGAAGCTCATCAGGAGATGGGACGTAAGTTGCCCAGAGTGAACCAGAAGCTTGAAGGTAGGCCTCCATTGTGGGCCACCATGTGTTGAAGTTGGAGCCATTGAAAATGGGCATCCGGTTGTCCTTGGAAGTCAACATGTTTGATATCTACAACGTTCATTTTAGCATTAAGTGCAAGAACAGAGAATTCAAAACGGCATAGTTTCCCCCTCTTCCGGATGGTGATCAGCCAGTTAAGGTGACCAGCGTCATCCAGTATAGGTTCACCCTCTTCCTCAAGTAGCGATCCACTTGGTCTGCTTTTCAGCGACACTAGTGGTTCAGCGATACTTGGGAGAGACTGGGAGCAGAGGTGTACTAGCGCATATCCAGGTATCCCTAGCAACCAGCCACTGTTCAGCGATGGGGAAGAGCTTTCGCTCTATTCTCCAGCGATCAGAGGCCAGCCACCAGGGCTCATAACCTGTTGGGAGTATGGCGTAGCAACGTCCATTGAGGAAGGGTTGCTGGTACTCACTGGATAGTGCTTGGTAGGTTGCTGCTTAGAGGATGGTCGTGGTATGAACGCAAGAGTCTCTATTAGAACTCCGAAGTGGAGTTCGAATTATCTACTATGTGCGTGTGAACTTCTACTTAATATAGCATATGTTCAACACGGGCCATGTCTTTATAGTTGAATGGATAGAACGTTTTGCGAAAGTCGTCCATCATAATATCATATGTTTTCTGCCTGGCAGGGAATGCTGCGTTGCCAAGCTGGCGATACCACTTTTCTGTGAAGGCCTGTCCTCAGCCCTTGGTCATTTTGCTCAATGCTACAAGCATCTTCTTTCTGTTTGTATCATAAACATCCGGGTTCAATGTGAAGAAGGCCGTCATGGCCATTCTCCAATGTGGTGCATCTTGCGAGTCACCAGAGAAGTCACCAGGTAGACCGGCCTTCAATTCTGTAGGACATACCGGGGCTCCTAGAGCTTTGAGAGCTTCTTCCATGGGTGGCGGTGGGGGAAGGGGAAGGGGTGGTGGTGGTGTGAGGGGAGTTACATCAAGAGGGGAGATCTCTTCTGCTGGAAGAGGGATATCCTCATGGATTGGAGATGGTGAAAGGTAGGGAGAGGAATGAGAGTGAGTAGCAGAACTGTCGTCGTTGCTACTTGACGAAGGGGGATGGAATGTGGGTGGAATGCTGGTGTTTGATAACTTCCAGCTAGGAAGAAGCTAGTTCTTTTGTTATGCTTCGAGTACCTTGTCTATGGTGAAGTCGAAAGGTACTACTCAAGGCTTTGAGGCTAAGTCTCTTAGTGATGAGGACAAGTCTAGAAACTACATGGTATTGCATAGAACTAGCTTACTGCTACTGGTACATGGCATGAAGTTATATACTACTCCCAGTGGTGCACAGACCACCATGACTAAGCATTATCGTAACAATCTATGGGGCTACGATTAGGATCAGTTGGGGTTTGGGGCGATAGTAATCAAGTGGGGATCAGATAAGGGAAACAAGGCAAGATAACGATCATTGCCTAGAAGGAAAATAGTGTCCATTGATAAGGGGAGATCTGATCATGATAAGAATGATAAGAGCGACCATAGGGGAGTAAAGAGGAAAAACGAGAAAAACGTAACACATCCATAAGAAGGGAAGTACATGGAAGAAGAAGAGAAGTGTATCCATAGCAGAGAAGCATAGAAGCTGCTGCGGAGAAGAGAAGCATGTGGGAGAAGCAACAGGAACGGCCCATGGCAGAATATGGCAAAGGGTAATACTATAATAGGACGTGGGGTAAGGGCTTACTGGTCCGGGATGTGGAACACGAGGTACACAATAGGGGTAAAGCATAGGGGTCCTGCCATAAGGACTGCCAAGCGGATAAGGGGAACAGCCAGGAGGGTATAAGCGACTGCCAGTGGGGTGGGGTGTACGAAGGATAGGGCATAGATGATGAACGTTAGACAATAAAGCATACCAAGAATGACCATTCAGTGTAATGCTAAGGAAAATCATAACATTAGCTCTGTCTTTAGATTTCGAGCACCAGCTCAAAAAACCCTAAAGGAAAACCAAAACCCTAGGGGGATTCATTGGGGAGACAGATGAACTCAACTTCAACTTCATCAAGGAGATCCTGTACTTCAGTGAATGTGGGAGAGTTGGAAGAACTGAAGACAGCCTGGAGGGAGTGTTGCCGTGCAAGTACAAACTCGTAGAAGGCATGGGCGACGGGAGATGTTTCTGAAGAACAAGAGGAGGATGCCAAGTGTGAACTGGAGGGAGAGATTCAAAATGTGAGGGTGCTGGAGGGAGATAGGAGTCATCCAGGGTAGGACAGACATGCCCCATCCATAGGGCATCCAACATGAGCATGGTCTGAGCAAAGAAAATCTCTAAGCAGTGAAGGCAGCTACAAACATGATTTCGGTGGTGAATGTGAATCATGGTGAAGAAGTCGTAAGGGTTGAGGTCCTGCGGAAAGGACATGTGTGCTGGGAGGTCAAGAATGGTGGAGTGGAAGTGACAGTTGACGCAGGAGTGGGCGTAGGGGTGAGAGACGGTGAAGGACATGATGTGCGATGTTAATGCCATTGAGCTATGGTGATCCTTTATAAACCATCAAGGAAGGGGTGAGTAAAAGAAGGCAACTGGTGCCAAGATCAAAAGAAGCCAATACGGCATTCTGGGGGAGAGAGGACGGAGTTCTTGAGAGAAGTCTGCTTTGTCAGGGCAGAAGGTGGGAGTCCTGCAGATCAGAAGCGCCATGCTTCTATCAGTGGAAGCCGTCAATGCAGGGGTAGAAGAGGAGAGTGGGCTTAAGAGGCCGGAAGAGGGGATTCTGGGGTGGAGGTGACTCTTGAGCCATACCTCAAGGCCAGGAGGGAGGAGGAAGGAAGTAGTTTTACTTCGTGCAGGAAGACTAACTGGAGGATTCATGCAAGATGGGCTTACCAGACCTGGGATGAATGAGAGAAGAGAGGAGAGAAGGAAGGGTAGAGTGAAGGGTGCCAACCTTGCTCGACCTCTGACAAGAGAACTATGGGCTAACCATACCCACACAAGTAGTTAAGCCCGAGGCAGTTTAACAACCTACCCAGGTCCAATGGTTATTTAATTTTGGATTATAACCGCTCACTTCTAAGGTGTGAATGGGGGTATAGAGGAACTCCAACCCGGGAGTGACAGTTTAACGACATGATGGTCGTCCATGAGGGGGGAAGAGGAGCGCAGTTTAAGGTCATGCTGGACCCAAACCAAGAGGGGAGGAATCACAGTTTAATGTCATGCCAGACATCCATGACCAAGAGGAAAGGAAACTAGTTTAATGTCATTGTGGACGTCTGTCACAAGAAGGGGAAATGGACACTTAGTTTAATGTCATTGTGGACATTCGGTTTTCTTCGTTTTTCTTCTTTTTGTAGGACTATTAGCAGTTTTATGCCATGCTAAGGGCTATAGAACTAGACACAGAGGAAGGGAACAGCAGTTTAAGGCCATGCTTAGGGCCTATAAGTACACGTTCAGAGGAAAAGAAATAGAATTTGATGGAGAAAACAGGGGATGGAGGAAGGTGGGGGGAGTGGTGGGTCATTGGGAAGGACGGAAACAGAGGAAATTCACCCCTTAGACAAGACTGGAGGCACTGACGATGGGAAACACCCAAAACAGCTCAAAAAGACGCTATAGAGGAAGAGGGAGAGAGCGGAAGGGGAGCAGAGAAAACTGACAGGGAGGAAGAAGGAAGAGAAAAGAACAGAGGGACCTCGGCCCAAGACAGCAGAGAATGGGAAGGGGAGAGAGGGACAGGAGATGTCATCAGGGAAGGAGATGGCAGGGGGAAAAGGGAAGAAGACGCAAGCAGGAAGGGGGGTGAGGGTAGCAACAAGCCCGTAAACTATGGGCTAGACACTCCTGTCATGCAGCGAGGGAGAGGAGACGCCAAGGAAGGGGAAAGGGGAGGCACTCTGAGAATGTGGAGAGGATGTAGAGACAGTGGTGGGGAAAGGAAGAGGGCTGGGGAAGAATGCACCCAAGGTGACAGCGGAATGTCAGCGAAGAGAAGAAAGGCTGTTAGTTGGTCCATCCAAGTGAAGCAACAAGTATGATAGTCGTGAATGTATGCCTCGTATACATCGGTTGGAAAGGGAAAGGGTGGCATCGGAGAGTGGAAGGAGAGATCAGCCAGGTAGGCGTCAAACATATCGGCCAGGAATGGGGATGGGGGTTCACCAGAGAAGGGAAGAGGGCCGGAGAGGAACGAATCATTGGTGGTATCATCGGCCCAGGAAAGGCATGGGAGAACAATGAGGTCGAGTTGTGGGAAAGGGCAGAAAGGAGCAGGAGAAGGGCAACACGAGAGTGATGGGGTGGTGACTGGCAAGGAGGCAACTGAAGATGGGAGAGAGACAATTTAAGGGGAGAGAACTGGAGACCACAAGGGAGCAAGCAGGGTATCCAATAAGGAGGGGGAAGAGGGAGAGACAAGAAGGGAGCAAACAATGGTGAACCTGGCAGAAGCGAGATGGGGATGACAAGGAATGGAGGCTCGAAGGGCCTGGAATTTAGCAAGCCAGCAGGTAGACAGGGGATGACCAGAGGACAATGCCTCCCCTAACGAGGTCAGCTCAACAGGGATGGAGGCATCAATGAGCAGTGCAAGGTCAGCCGTTCCAGCAATGAGAGGGGACAGAGGGGAGATGATGAGGCCTCCAGCAATAAGAGGGGAAGATGGAAGGGATGGAGGGAGGACAGCATCAATCAAAGGAGACCCTACTGAAGAAGAGAGGGAGGAAGGAGAAGGAGGAGTAAGGATAGGGACTGTGTCAACGTCAAGAGGGGATGCCAAAAGGGAGAGGGTGGTCTGGACAGCAACGTCTGCATACTGTTTTGGTGAGGTGACAGGTTGCAGTGTGATAGGGGGAAGGAAGGCAGCACACCAGGAGGGAGAAGGCATTCTAAATTGTTCCTGGGCTGAGGGGAGGGGGATGGCTGCAACAGTGGATGGTCGGTGAAGTGGCTGGCAAGGGTAACAGATATCGGAGTCGATGATTGGTGGAGTAGATGGTTTTTTTTGCTGTCGAACAATGGTTCAATGAATGTGTGTGATTCTTTCAAGAGAAGGGAAGGAAGGAGGAGACAAAGTGGATGTTCATTGCAGACATAGGGTTTTCTGATGCGAGACCAGTAAAGGATGGTGTAGATCATGTAATCGTAGTTGCTGTGTATAAAATGTTGCCGCTGCCGCACACCAAGTAGAAAGGGAGGTGGGTACTTCAGGCATAGACAGGACCATTTGTGCAAGAGCTGGGTCCAGACCAGTAGCAAAAGTGTCGATAAGGGTGTCGTCATCCAGTTCTTTGGACTAGACAGCAAATAACTGAAATGAAGAGGAATAGAGAAGGAAGCCATCAGGTTTCATCAAGTCTTGTTGAAGATGGCAGAACTTTCGATGTGCTTCTTCTTGTGCATTCAATGGGAAGAATATTTTCTTAAAATCTTCCTTAATTGCTTGGTAGAGATGACCTCAGTAGTCGTCCCCTTTTTCTTGGATGGTTCAATACCATCGTTTGGCGAAAGCAGGACCTTGTCCTTTCATTATTTTGTTTAGAAATGTAAGACCCTTAGCAGAGTCGTTATAGAGGTCCTTGTTTAATTTGAAATGGCCATCCATCTGTATTGGCCATATTATTGCATCAGCGGTTAAGCCAGAGAAGTCTCCAGGGAGTGTGGCTTCCAGTTCTTTACGGGTATCATAATAAACTGTAGGGGGGTGTACTGGCAATTCTGGTCACCCTTGTTCCATGGAGGAAGGTGGTGGCGAAGGGGAGGAGGAAGATGACATGCTTTCATCAGAGGATGGTGTCGATGATGGTTCATCAGAAGCTCTTACTTGGATATCTATTGTTATCATTAGGATGGATGGAGTGATAGATGAAGTGGGTTCAACAGTGGGCGGTGGAAGTGGTATTGGGTTTCTTGGAGAGAATGGGGTATGGACAGATGGGGACATTTCTCTTCTCTCTTCTTGGTCTTGTTCTGGTTCATCTTCAGAAGAAAGGGCAGAATAGCAATTTGCCACTCTGGGTCTTCATAGTAGATCCCTATGACTTTGTAGATAGGGGGGAGGGATGTTGTGCCAGCTGATGGTATTCTCTGTGGAGGAGGGAGCATTCTTTGTTCAATAATGGGGGACCATCTAGTAGTTCCCAGTGTCGTTGTTCCCAATCCTGGTGCACTTTGGGTCGGAGTCATAGAGAAATGTGTGACAGGGAGGATGGGAGATTCTGATTGTCTGCGAGAGAACATGTCGATGGAGTGGGTAGTACAGGCTTAGTAGCATAGTATGAATGATGATCCATATTCTTTTGTTACAAGTTATCTCCTTGAACAGAAAGATGTCAACGTTGATCGTCTTGGATATGACTTAGCCATATCCTGGTATCTGGAGGCCCTTGGATGGCATAATCCAGAGAGGATCTCAGAGTGGCATTCCAGGATGGAGGTCATAGATGATGGGGTCCAAGGGAACGATAAAGGAAGATAGTATTGAGCTAGGTTCCTAAGCCTAGCCCTGTAAAGGATGGTTCAACTGTGTAACAGTGAGAATACGGATGAGGGACATTCCCCTCATGTACGTACATACTTATACTATAGGTAATGGTGCACAGACCATGCTATGTACATACATATATGGTAATAGTCCATAACCCTGGGTCAAGGGTTGTATGGGAGCAGGCATCCATAAGAAGGGAAGTACACAGAAGAAGAAGAGAAGCATATCTACAGCAGAGAAGCATAGAAGCTGCTGTGGAGAAGAGAAGTGTGTGAGAGAAGCAACAGGAACAGCCCGTGGCAGAATAGGGCAAAGAGTAATACTACAATAGGATGCAGAGCAAGGGCTTACCAGTCTGGGACATGGAACACAAGGTACACAATAGGGGTAAAGCATAGGGGTCCTGCCGTAAGGACTGCCAAGTGGATAAGAGGAACAGCCAGGAGGGTATAAGTGACTGCCAGTGGGGTGGGGCATACGAAGGATAGGGCGCAGACGATGAACGTTAGATGATAAAGCATACCAAGAATGACCATTTGGTGTAACACTAAGGAAAATCGTAACAATACCCTTTCCATTTGATGAGATATTTCTGACAGTTCTTTAGACTGGCATGCTGTAAGATCTGCTCTACTTCTCACTGTTCTTCATCATTAATCATTTCCATGAGTGGACAGAGAATGGAAGTTCCATATTCTCTGGTGGTGTGAAAAGGGGAGAGAAGAGAGGTGTGGAGAACATTATGGATTTTTCAGAAAAGAGCTAATTGGAGCTGGTACACTACTGAAGAGAGTACTTGCATGATTGTGAACAGTCTCTCACATAATGGATTCAATTTTTGCCAGGGGGTACTGTGGTGGGGATTAGTCACTTTCAACCACACCTTATCTCCTACCTTCCACAGGCAGAACTTGCTGTGGATACAGGATTTCATTAATTGTTGGGCTAATTCATGAGCTGCAGATGCTTCTCATCTTGCTTTATCCAATTTTGTCAGTCATTTGGTTAATGTGAGGAGAAAGGTATGGCCAAGAGGGGGGTAAGCATGGGGTTGATAATCCACAAGGAGGGAGAAGGGGGAACAGCATGTAATGGAGTGAACAGAAGAGTTATGGTGGAACTGTGCAGTGAGTAGAACATCAGGCTAGGTCAATGGTTCATTACTGCAGAAGAGACAGAGATAGATTTCTAATTCTTGATTCACCTATTTGGTTTCACCATCCATTTGTGGATGATATGTGGATGAGAGTGCTATGTCATACTAGAGGAGTTGGGCTAGCTCTTGTGCAAAGGCAGAAGCGAACTGAGAGCCCCAGTCAGAGATGAGATGATCATACAGACCAAAGTGAGGAAAAACATGTTTGAAAAAGAGAGAGGCAACACCTGCTGCATCAATTGATTTGGAGCAAGGGACGAGGATTACCCCCTTTGTAAGACCATGGTTGACCATGACCATGATGGAATCAAAGGGACCAACAGGGGAAAGACCAGAGATGAGATCAATAGAGAGTTGTTGGAAGGGGCAGGTAGCAGAGGAAGCAAGAGGGGAAAGAAGAGGAAGAATGGAGGAAGTGAGTGTTATAATTTTCCTTAGCGTTACACCGAGTGGTCATTCTCGGTATGCTTTATTGTCTGATGTTCATTGTTTTCACCCTATCCTTTGTATGCCTCACCCTGCTGGTAGTCGCCTATACCATCCTAGCCATTCCCCTTATCTGCTTGGCAGTCCTTATGGCAGGACCCCTATGCATTTCCCCTATCGT